>JAIUJO010002068.1:60000-65000 GCA_023846275.1 Vanilla planifolia
AGAAGAAGGAAAAATGGAAGAAAATTAAGAAGAAGAAGAAGAAAAAGTAGGAGAATAAGATTCAAAAAAGAGGAAGAAGAAGAAGAAGTAGACGAAGAAGGAGAAACAAAAGAAGAAGAAGAAGAAGATGAAGAAGAAGATGGAGTAGGACAAGAAGAAGAAGAATTAGAAGAAGAGGAAGAAGAAGAAGAAGAAGAAGAAGTAGAAGAAGAAAAAGATGGAGAGGAAGGAGAAGGAGATGAAGAAGAAGAAGAAGAAGAGTAAGGAAAAGAATAAGAAGAAGAAGAAGCAGAAGAAGAAGGAGAAGAAGAAGAAGAAGAAGAAGAAGAAGGAGTATAAGAAGATGAAGAAGAAGAAGAAGGGGAATAAATAAGAGAAGAAGAAAAGGAAGAATAAGAATAAGAAGAATAAATAAAAGAAGAAGCTGAACAAGAAGAAGAGGAATAAGAAAAAGAAGATGAACTAGGAGAAGGAGAAGAAGAAGATGAAGAAGAAGAAGAAGAAGGAGGAGAAGAAGAAGAAGAAGAAGAAGAAGAAGAAGAAGACTAAAGAAGAAGAAGAAGAAGAAGAAGCAGAAGACAAAGGGGAATAAATAAGAGAAGAAGAAAACGAAGAATAAGAAAAAAATAAGAAAAAAAAGAAGAAGCAGAATAAGCAGAAGAGGAATAAGAAGAAGAAAATGAAGGAGAAGAAGGAGATGAAGAAGAAGAAGAAGGACAAGAAGAAGAAGAAGAAGAAGACTAAAGAAGAAGAAGATGAAGAAGTAGAAAAAGAGAAGTAAAAGAAGAAGAAGAAGAGAAAAAAGAAGAAGAACATGATGATGAAGAAGAAAAGGAAGAAGAAGAAGAAGAAGAAGAAAGTAGTAGAAGAAGATCAAGTAGTAGTAGTAGTAGAGGAAAAAGAAGAAGAAGAAGTAGAAGAATAAGAAGAAAAGAAGAAATAGAAGAAGGGGAAGAAAAAGAAGGAATAGGATTAGAAGAAGGAGAAAGAGAAGAAGAAGAAGAAGAAGAAGAGGAAGAAGAAGGAGAAGAACAAGGAGAAGAAGAAGAGGAGGCGCACAAGAAGAAGAAGAAGTAAGAGAAGAAGCTGAACTATAAGAAGCAAAATAAGAAAGAAGAAGGAGAAGAAAATGAAGAAAGAGAAGAAGCAGAACGAGAAGAAGAAAAAGAACGAGAAGAAGTAGAAGAAGATTAAGAAGGTGAAGAAGAAGACAAAGAAGAAAGACAAGAAGGAGAAGAAGGACAAGGAGAAGAAGGAAAAGATGAAGAACAAGAAGAAGAAGAAGAAGAAGACGAAGAAGAAGAAGAAGAAGAAGAAGATGAAGAAGAAGATGGAGTAGGAGAAGAAGAAGAAGCAGAAGAAGAAGAAGAAGAAGAAGAAGAAGTAGAAGAAGAAAAAGATGGAGAGGAAGGAGTAAAAGGAGATGAAGAAGAAGAAGAAGAAGAAGAGTCTGTAAAAGAATAAGAAGAAGAAGAAGCAGAAGAAGAAGGAGAAGAAGAAGAAGAGAAGAAGAAGAAGGTGTATAAGAAGATCATTAAGAAGAAGGAGAAGGGGAATAAATAAAAGAAGAAGAAAAGCAAGAATAAGAAAAAGAAGAATAAAAAAAAGAAGCTGAACAAGAAGAAGAGGAATAAGAAAAAGAAGATGAAGTAGGAGAAGGAGAAGAAGAAGATGAAGAAGAAGAAGAAGGAGAAGAAGAAGAAGAAGAAGAAGACTAAAGAGGAAGAAGAAGAAGAAGGAGAAGAAGAAGGGGAATAAATAAGAGAAGAAGAAAAAGAAGAATAAGAAAAAGAAGAATAAAAAAAAGATGAAGTAGAATAAGAAGAAGAGGAATAAGAAGAAGAAAATGAAGGAGAAGGAGAAGAAGAAGATGAAGGAGGAGGAAAAGGGGAAGAAGAAGAAGAAGAAGAAGAAGAATATGAAAAAAAAGAAAAAGAAGGAAAAGAAGGAGAAGGAGAAGAATAAGAAGAAGAAGAAGGAGAAGGAGAAGGAGAAGACGAAGAAGAAGATGAAGAAGAAGAAAAAGGAGAAGAAGAAGAAGAAGAAGAAGAAAATGGAGAGGAAGAAGAAAGAGAAGAAGAAGAAGAAGGTGAAGACAGAGGAGGAAGATGAAGAAGAAGGGGAGGAAGAAGAAGAAGAAAATCTAGTAGAAGAATTAGAATGAAAAGAAGCAAAATAAAATTGAAGAAGTAGAAGAAAGAGAAGAAGAAAAAGAAGTAAGAGAAGAAATAGAAGAAGAAGAAAATGAAGAAAGAGAAGAAGCAAAAGAGGAAGAAGAAGAAGTTGATGAAGAAGTAGTAGTAGAAGAAGAAGATGATGAAGAAGAAGAAGAAGAAGGAGGAGAAGAAGATAGAGAAGAAGAAAAGGAAAAAGAAGTAGTACTAGTAGTAGTAGAAGAAGAAGAAGAAGAAGAAGTTGATGATGATGAAGAAGATGGAGTAGGAGAAGAAGTAGAAGAAGAAGCAAAAGAAGAAGAAAAAGAAGAAGAAGAACAAGAAGTAGAAGAAGAAAAAAAAGGAGAGGAAGGAGAAGTAGGAGAAGAAGAAGAAGAAGAAGAAGAAGAGTAAGTAAAAGAATAATAAGAAGAAGAAGAAGTGGAAGAAGAAGGAGGAGAAGAAAAAGTAGTTGAAGCAGAAGAATAAGAAGAAGAAGAAGATAAAGAGGAAGAAGAAGAATAAGAAAAAGAAGAACAAAAAAAAAAGAAGCAGAACAAGAAGAAGAGGAAAAAGAAGAACATGAAGAAGAAGAAGGAGAAGAAGAAGTTGAAGAAGAAGAAGAAGGAGAAGAAGAAGAAGAAGAAGAAGAAGAAGAAGAAGTAGAAATAGAGAAGAAGAAGAAGAAGAAGAAGAGGGAAAAGAAGAAGAACATGATGATGAAGAAGAAAAGGAAGAAGAAGAAGAAGAAGAAAAAGTTGTGGAAGAAGTAGTAGTAGTAGTAGTAGAAGAAGAAGGAGAAGAATAAGAAGAAGAAAAAGAAGAAATAAAAGAAGAGGAAGAAAAAGAAGGAATTGGAGAAGAAGAAGGAGAAGGAGAAGAAGAAAAAGAAGAAGATAAAGAAGAAGAAATAGTAGTAGTAGCAGAAGAAGTAGAAGAAAAAGAAGTTCAAGAAGAAGAAGGAGAAGAAGAAGGAGGAGGAGGGGAACAAGTAGAACAAAAAGAAAAAGTAGAAGAAGAAGCAGAAGAATAAGAAGCAAAATAGAAAAGAACAAGTAGAGGAAGAAGGAGAAGAAGAAAAAGAAGGAGATCAAGAAGAAGGAGAAGAAGAAAAAGAAAGAGAAGAACTATGAGAAGAGGAAGAACAAGAAGAAGAAGAAGAAGAAGGAGGAGAAGAATAAGAACAAGAAGAAGAAGAAGACGAACAAGAAGGAGATGGCAAAGAAGTAGTAGTAGAAGAAGAAGCTGAACTATAAGAAGCAAAATAAGAAAGAAGTAGAAGAAGGAGAAGAAAATGAAGAAAGAGAAGAAGAAAAAGAACGAGGAGAAGAAGCAGAAGAAGATGCAGAAGGAGAAGAAGGAGAAGAAGAAGAAGAAGAAGAAGAAGAAAGAGAAGAACGAGAGTAAGAACAAGGAGAAGGAGGAGAAGAAGAAGAAGAAGAAGAAGAAAAAGAAGAAGAAGAATAAGAACAAGAAGAAGAAGAATCGAAGAAGAAGAAGTGGAAGAAGATGGAGAAGAAGAAGAAGAAGAAGTATAAGGTGGAGTAGAAGAAATAGTTGGAGAAGAAGAAGAACAAGAAGAAGAAGGAGGAGGAAAAGAAGAAAAAGAAGAAGAAGTAAACAAGAAGAAGAAGAAGAAGAAGTAGAAGAAGAAAAACAAGAAGAAGAAGAAGAAGATCAAGGAAAAGAAGGAGAAGAAGAAGAATAAGAATAATAAAATAACAATAATAATAAGAAGAAGAAAGAGAAGAAGGAAAAAGTAGTAGAAAAAGAAGAAGAAGGAGGAGGAGGAGAAGAAGAAGAAGAATGAAAAGAAAAAGAAGAAAGAGAAGAAGGAGAAAACGTAGATGTAGAAGAAGACGAAGAAGAAGAAGAAGAGGAAGAAGAAGTAGTTGTAGTAGTAGTAGTACTAGTAGTAATAATAGAAGAAGAAGAAGAAGAAGAAGAAGAAGATGGAGAAGAAGAAGAGAGAGAAGAAGAAGAAGAAGAAGATGAAGGAGGAAATTAGGGGAAAAAGAAGAAGAAAAAGAAGAAGAAGAAGAAAGAGAAGAAGAATAATATAATCATGTATAAGAAGAACAAGAGGAACAAGAAAGAGAAGAAAAAGGAGAAGAAGAAGAAGTAGGAGAAGACGATGGAGAAGAAGGAGAAGAATGGGAAGAAGAAGAAGAAGGAAAAGAAGGAGAAGAAGAAGAAGTTGGAGAATAAGAAGCGAAGGAAGAAGAAGAAGAAGAAGAAGAAGGAGAAGGAGAAGTAGAAGAAGGGGAAGAAGAAGAAGAAGAAAAAGATGAGTAATAGGAAGAATAGGAATAAGAAGATGAAGAAGAAAAAGAGGAAGAAGAAGAAGATGAAGATGATGATGAATAAGAAGAAGAAGAAGGAGAAGTAGGAGAAGAAGAAGAAGAAGAAGAAGGAGAAGAAAAACAAGAGGAAGAAGAGGAGGAAGAAGAAGATGTAGAATTAGAAGGAGAAGATGGAGAAGAACAATAAAAAGAAGAAGTAGAAGAAGAAGAAGATAAAGAAGAGGAATAAGAAGAAGGAGAAGATGGAGATGGAGGAAAAGAAAAAGAAGAAGAAGAAGAATAGGTGAAAGAAGAAGAAGAAGCAGAAGAAGTACAAGAAAAGGAAGAAGAAGAAGAAGAAAAAGAAGTAGAAGAAGATGAAGAGGAAGAAGAAGAAGAGGAAGAAGAAGATGAAGAAGAAGAAGAAGAAGAAGGAGAAGAAGAAGAAGGAGAAGAAGAGGATGGAGTTTAAGAAGAAGAAGAAGAAGGAGAAGAAGAAGAAGAAGAAGAAAGGAAAAGAAGAAGGAGAAGAAGATGAAGAAATGGAAGTACAAGAAGAAGGTCA
>JAIUJO010002068.1:70000-75000 GCA_023846275.1 Vanilla planifolia
AAACAAGAAGTAGAAGAAGACGAAGAGGAAGAAGAAGAAGAGGAAGAAGAAGAAGAAGAAGAAGGAGAAGAAGAACAAGAAGAATAAGGAGAAGAAGAAGAAGGAGAAGAAGAAAATGAACAAGAAGGAGAAGAAGAAGAAGAATAAGAAGAAGAAGGAGAAGAAAAGGAGAAGAAGGAAAAGCAGAAGGAAAAGAATAAGGAGAAGAAGAAGAAGAAGAGGAAGAATTAGAAGATGAAGATGAAGAAGAAGGGAGAGAAGAAATAGAAGAATCAGAAGGATTAGAAGATAAAGAAATGGAAGAACAAAAAGGACTAGAAGAAGAAGAAGAAGAAGAAGACGAAAAAGAAGAAGAAGAAGAAGAACGAGAAGAAGAAGAAGAAGAAGAAGATGAAGAAGAATAAGAATAAGAAAAAGAATAAGTAAGAGAAGAAGTAGAAGAAGGAGAAGAAGAAGAAGAAGAAGAAGAAGAACAAGAAGAAGAAGAAGAAGATGAAGAAAGAAGAAGAAGAAGAAGTAGAAGAAGAAGGAGAAGAAGAAGTAGGAGAATAAAAGGGAAAAGTAAAAGAAGATGAAGAAATAGAAGAAGAAGAAGAAGAAGAAGAAGAAGATGATGATGATGATGATGAAAAAGAAGAAGAAGGAGATGAAGAAGAAAAAAAACAAGAAGAAGAATAAGATAGGGAAGAAGTAGAAGAAGATGTTGATGATTATGATGAGGAAGAAATGGAAGAAGATGAAGAAGAAGAAGGAGAAGAAGAAGAAGAAGAAGAAGAGGAGGAGGAAGAAGAAGAAGTAGTAGTAGAAGAAAAAAATGAATAAGAAGAAGAAGAAGAAAAAGAAGAGTAAGAAGAAATAGAAGTAGAAGAAGAAGAAGAAGAAGAAGAAGTAGAA
The DNA here is from genome assembly GCA_023846275.1 of Vanilla planifolia. Lineage (NCBI taxonomy): Eukaryota > Viridiplantae > Streptophyta > Magnoliopsida > Asparagales > Orchidaceae > Vanilla > Vanilla planifolia. The sequence goes on from JAIUJO010002068.1 coordinate 70,895, forward strand.
GTAGAAAAAGAAGAAAAAGTAAAAGAAGAAGAAGAAGAAGACGAAGAAGAAGATGGAGAGGAAGAAGAAGAAGAAGAAAAAAAAGAAGATGAAGAAGAAGTAGAAGAAGAAAAATAAGCGGAAGAAGAACAAGAAGAAGAGGATGAAGAAGAAGAAGAAGGAGAAGAAGAATAAGAAGGCGAATAAGAAGAAGAAGAAGAAGTGAGAGAATATGAGGCAAAAGAAAATGAAGAAGAAGAAAAAGAAGAAGGAGAAGAAGAAGAAGAAGAAAAAAATCAAGAAGAAGAAGAAGAAGATTAAGATGAAGAAGAAGAAGAAGAAGAAGAAGAAGTAAGAGAAGTAGGAAAAGAAGAAAAACTAAAGAAGAAGAAGAAGAGGAAGAAACAGAAGAAGATGAAGAAAAAAGAAGAAGAATGAGGAGGAGAAGAAGAAGAAGAAAAGAAAAGAAGAGGGAGAAGAAGAAGAAGAAGATGAAGATGAAGCAGAAGAAGTAGAATAATAATAATAATTGAAGTTCTTTGTGCTTAAGGAAATCACACAAGAGGGGGGGTGAATTATGTTAAATAAAATGTTTCGATTTTAGGTTTCAATTAAAAATTAAATCTATTAAACGCGAATAAGAAGAAATATAACACACAAGATTTTTAAGTGGTTCGACTCAAAATCGAGCCTACATCCACCCCCAACCGGTGTTGGAAAAAACAACACTAAAAATACCAAGTTACAATCGAGGTTTTTCGTACGGTTCACGTCAAACCTACTTGGGATTTTTCCTACGGCTAATCCCGAGCCTACTTGAGTTTTTATGAGCTCAACTCAAACCCCGAGCTTTTGCAAAATGCCGGGATGCCCTTACCCCAAAGAACAGAATACAAAAATTGGCAAAAACTTAAAATAACTTGAAGTGAAATAAGAGGCACACACGATCAAAAAAATAGAGGAATAGAAATTAAGAGATTTTTGAAGCAATAACCTCTACTTTCAGAATCCTTCTTGCCACTTTCTCTTTATGAAATTGCAAGCACCGTATTCACTTGATTTTGCTCGAAGTCGTGATCTGAAGGCTTTGAGATCTTAGCAAAAGGTAACCTTTAGAAGTTCTTTAATGTTCCCTATTTATAGAGCATAAATTTGAGCTCTAAAATCACTCCCAACGACTGTTAAAATCAACTAGCCTTTTGGGTAACGAAGGAAAACAGCTACCGTCCGATTCGGGCCCAAACACGGACGACACGGATTGAATCTCGAATTTACCGTTTGAGATTAATCTCGTCCATTCGATCTGGGCGGACTTGATCTAATCAGCGCGTATAATACCCTGCATGTATTTGTATAATGTGTTCTGGCATAATTCAAATTAAAACAGTTTACCTCAATGGTTCTACGTCCTGACGCATATCCACGCAACCTGGGTTCGATTCTTCTGCATGTCATTTTCTGCTGAATAAACTCAGCCGTCCGATCACGCTTGTTCTTCTTATTTCTTTGATAGTAAGGTTTGAATTTAGTCCCACATCGCGGAACACTCTTTGCCATTGCGATTTAAAATTAATTCGCTTCCTATCAATCTCGAGCCTCTTTGGGGTTGGCTCCCCCCTTCCTTGACCAGGATTTCATCACCTGGTTCGGGTTGACTTGATATTGCACTGTTTCGTCTACGCCTGCGACCTGAAATTGTCGTGCTCCATTCGGCGTTGCCTGCAGCCTGAATTCTTTTGAACTATGGGCTCCCCTACCGGGTCACCCACCAAATTTTTAAATTTATTATTATTATTTTAATTTCTAAATGCCTAGACGGGCCAGTGGTCGGGTCGGGTCGACCCGCCCAATGCTACAGTGAAAATTCCCGAGAGTAATGCTGTTTTAGGGTGTTTTGTGGGAATTTTTGTGCAAAAATTTTAAATAGAAGTGTACCAAAATAATTTTATATTATCATAGTATTATAAGTTTTCTAAATGACTATGAAAAGAAATTCATGAAAAATAATTCCTAAATAATTTTAAAAAATCAAATACCAATATCTATACTTTTTGTCAATAAAGCTTGAATCAAAAATAAAAATTCAATAATTATTAATTTTATAACATTTTTAAATATTAATACTACTAGTGTGCCACATCATCTCAAAATTTGATGAAGAAGAAGAATAAGAAGAAGGAGAAGAGGGAGAACAAAAAGAAGAAGAAAATGAAGAAGAAGAGATGAAGAAGAAGAAAAGAATGAAGAACAAGAAGAAGATGTCCAAGATGATGATGATGAAGAAGAAGAAGAAGAAGTAGTACTAGAAGAAGAATAAGAAGAAGAACGAGAAGAAGGGGAAGAAGAAGAAGGATCAGAGGAAGAAGAAGAAGGAGAAGAAGGGGAAGAAGTAGAAGAAGAAGAAGAAAAAATTTAGTAATAATAATAATAATAGTAACAACAATAACAATAATAATAGTTATAATAGTAATAATAATAAGAAAAAGAAGAAAGAGAAGGAAAAGAAGTAGAAGAAGAAGTAGAAGAAGAAGAAGAAGAAGTAGATGAAGAATAAGGAGGAGAAGGAGAAGAAAAAGAAGAAAGAGAAAAATGACAAGAAGAAGAAGAAGATGTAGTAAAGGAAGAAGGAGAAGGAGAAGGACAAGAAGGAGAAGAAGAAGAAGAAGAAGAAGAAGAAGTAGAAGAAGAAGATGAAGAAAGAGAGGGAGAAGATGGAGAACAAGGTGGAGGTGAAGAAGAAGATGAAGAAAGAGAAGAAGAAGAAGAAGCGGAAAAAAAAAGGTAGAGAAAAGGAAGCAAAAGAAAAAAAAGGAGACTTAAAAGAAGAAGGAGAAGGAGAAGAAGAAGAAGAAGAAGAAGAAGAAGAAAAAGAAGAAGAAGAAGACGAAGAAGAAGCAGAAGACGAAGAAGAAGATGATGATGTTGATGATGAAAAAGAGGAAGAAGAAAAGGAAGAAGAAGAAGAAGAAGAAGAAGAAGACGATGAAGAAGAAGTAGAAGAAGAAGAAGAGGAAGAAGAAGAAGATGAAGGAGAAGAAAGAGAAGAAGTAGAAGAACAAGAAGGAAAAGGAGAAAGAGAAGAAGAAAAAGAAGAAGAAGGCAAAGAAGAAGATGAAGAAGAAGAATAAAAATAAGAAGAACAAGAACTAGAGGAAGAAGAAGAGAAAGAGTAAGAAGAAGAAAAAGAAGAAGAAGGAGAAGGGGATGAAAAATAAATTGAAGAAGAAGAAGAAGAAGAAGAAGTAATAGAATAAGAAGAAGAAGTAGAACAAGAAGAGAGAGAAGAAGAAGAAGAAGAAGATGATGAAGAAGAAGATAAAGAAGAAGAAGAAGAAGGAGAAGAAGAACAAGAAGAAGAAGAAAAAGAAGAAGAAGAAGGAGAAGAAGGAGGAGGAGAAGAAGAAGAAGAAGAAGAAGCAAAAGAAGGAGTAGAAGAAAAAGAAGAGGAGCAAGAAGAAGTTGAAGAAAAAGTAGAAGTAGAAGAAGAAGAAGAAGCTGATGATGGTGAAGAAGAAGAAGAAGTTGAAGAAGAAAAGAAGAGAAAGAAGAAGAAGAAGAAAAAGAAGAAGAAGAAAACGAAGGCGATTAAGAAGAAGTAGAAGAAAAAGAAGAAGAATAGGAAGAAGAAGAAGAAGAAGAAGATGATGATGAAGGAGAAGAAGGAGAAGAAGTAAGAGAACGAGGAGTAGAAGAGGAAATAGAAGAGGAGGAAGAAGAAGTGGAAGAAGGGGAAAAAGAAGAAGAAGAATAATAAGAATAAGAAGAAGAATAAATAGGGGATGAACATGAAAAGAAGAAGAAGAAGAAGAAGAAGAAGAAGAAGATGGGGAAGAAGAATAAAATGATGATGAAGAAGAAGAAAAACAAGAAAAAGAAGAAGAAGTAAAAGAATAAGAAGAAGAAGAAGGCTAAGAAGAAGTGAAACAAGAAGTGGAAGAAGAAGAAGAAGAAGAAGAAGAAGAGCAAGAAAAAAAGAAGAAGAAGAAGAAGAAGAAGGAGAGGGAGGTGAAGAAGAAGAAGAAGAAGAAGCAGAAGGAGTTGAAGAAGAAGAAGAAAAAGAAGAATAAGATCAAAAAAAAGAAGAAGAGGAAAAATAAGAACTTGAAGAAGAAGAAGAAGAAGGAGAA
>JAIUJO010003378.1:25000-27500 GCA_023846275.1 Vanilla planifolia
TTCTTCTTCTTCTTCTTAAGCTTCTTCTTCTTCTATAACTTCTTTCTTCTTCTTTTTATTCTTCTACTACTTCTTCTACTTTTCTTCTTCTTTCTTCTTCTTCTTCTTCATCATCTTCATCTTCTTCTTCTTCTTCTTCTTCTTCTTCTTTTTCTTCTTCATCATCATCATCTTCTTGTACTTCTTTTTCTTCTTGTTGCTCTACTTTTTCTTCTTCTTCTTTTTCTACTTAAACTTCTTCTTTCTTCCTCTTCTTCTTCTACTTCTTCTTTCTTCTTCTACTTCTTCTCCTACATTATCATCATCATCATCTTCTTCTTCTTCTTTCTCTTATTCTTCATCTTCTTCTTCTTCCACTTCTTCTTCTGCTTTTTCTACTTCTTCTTCTTCTTCATCTTCTTGTTCTACTTTCTTCTTCTTCTTCTTCTTTATCTTCTTCTTCTTCTTCTTCTTCTTCTTCAACTTCTACTTTTTCTTCTTTTCTTCTTCTTCATGTTCTTCAACTTGTTCCCTTCTTCTTCTTCTTCTTCTTCTTCTTCATCCATTTCTTCTTGTTTTTCTTCTTCTTCTTATTATTATTCTTCTTCTTCTTCTACTTCATCTTTTTCTACTTATTCTTCTTCTTTTTTCCTTCTTTCTCTTCTTTCTCTTCTTCTTCTTCTTCTTCCTCTACTTCTCCTTTTACTACAACTTTTGTTTTTTTTGCTTCTTCTTCATCTTTTCTTCTACTTCTTCTTCTTCTTCTTTTACTTAACCTTTTTCTTTTTGTTCCTTGTCTTCTCCTTCTTCTTCTTCTTCGTATTCTTGTACTTCTTCTTATTCTTCTTCTGCTTGTTCTTCTTCTTCTTCTTCTTCTTCTTCCTCTTCTTCTACTTCTTCTTCTTCTTTTTCTTTATTTTTCTTCATCTTCATCATCTTCTTCTTCTTCTTCTTCTTCCTCTTCACTTCTTCTTTTTCTTCTTCTTCTTCTTGTTCTTCTTCTCCCTCATCTTCTTCTTCTACTTCAACTTTTCTTTTTCTTACTCTTCTTCTTCTTCTTCTTCTTTTGGCTCTTCTTTTTCTTCTTCCTCTTCTTCTTCATCTTCTTCTTCTTCTTCTTCTTCGTCCTCTTCTTTTTCTTCTTCTTCTTCTTCTTCTTCCTCCTCCCCTTCTTCTTATTCTTCTTCTACTTCTTCTTTTTCTACTTCGTTCTAATTCTACTTTTTCTTCTTCTTCTTCGTCCTCTTCTTTTTCTTCTTCTTCTTCTTCTTCCTCCTCCTCTTCTTCTTATTCTTCTTCTACTTCTTCTTTTTCTACTTCGTTCTAATTTTACTTTTTCTTCTTCTTCTTCTTCTTCTTCTTCTTATTCTTCTTCTTCTTCTTCTTCTTTCATCATCTTCTTCTTCTTCTTCTTCTTCTGCTTCTTCTTCTTCTACCAATACTTTTTTCGACTTTTCTTCTTTCTTCTTCTTCTTCTTCTTCTTCTACTTCTTCTTCTTGATCTTCGTGTTTCTTTTTCTTCTTCTTCTTCTTATAATTCTTTTTCTTCTTCTTCTTCTTCTTCTACCTTTTCACCTCTTTTCTTCTTCTTCTTCTTCTTTTTTCTTCTTCTTCTTCTTCTTCTTCTTCTTTTTCTTCATCATCATCTTCCTCTTCTTCTTTTGCTTTCTCTTTTACTTCTACTTTTACTTCGTCTTCTTCTTCTTCTTCTTCTGCTAGTTCATCATCTTCTTCTTCTTCTTCTTCTTCTTCTTCTTCTTCTCGTACTTCTTCTTCTTCTTCTTCTTCTTCTTCCTTTTTTCTTTTTCTTGTTCTTCATCTACTTAGTGTTCTTCTTCTTCTTCTTCTCTTTTGACTTCTTCTACTTCTTCTTGTTCTGCTTCCTCTTCTTCATCATCATCTTCTTCTTCGTCTTCAACTTCCACTTATTCTTCTTCTTTTTAATCTTCCACTTCTTCTTCTTCTTGTTCTTCTTCTTCTTCTAACTCTTAATATTCTTCTTTTTCTTTTTCTTCTTTTTTTTGTTCTTTATCTTCTTCTTCATCTTCTTCTTCATCATCTTCTCCTTCTTCTTCTTCTTCTTCTTCTTGATTTTCTCTTTTTGTCTTCTTCTTCTTCTTCTTCTTCTTCTAATTCTTCTTCTTCTTCTACTACTTCTTCATTTTCTTCTTCACCTTCTTCTTCTTCTTCTTGTTCTTCTTCGTCCTCCTCCTCTAGTTCTTCTTCTTCTACTTCTTCTTTTACCTTAACTTCTACATTTTTTCATTCTTCTTCTTCTTTTTCCTCTTTTTCAACTTCTTCTATTTCTTCTTCTTCTACTACTTGTTCTTCTTTTTCTTCCTCTTCTTCTTATTCTACTTCTATTATTCCTTTTTCTTCTTTTTCTTCTTCTTCTTCTTCCTCTTTTTCTACTTCTTTTTATTCTTCTTCTTCTTCTTCTTTTACTTCTTATTCTTCTTCTTCTTCTTTTTTGCCTTCTTCTTCTTCTTCAACTACATCTTATTCTTATTCTTCTGCTTCT
>JAIUJO010003378.1:45000-47500 GCA_023846275.1 Vanilla planifolia
CTTCTTGTACTTCTTCTTATTCTTCTTCTGCTTGTTCTTCTTCTTCTTCTTCTTTTTCTTTCTTCTTCCTCTTCTTCTACTTCTTCTTCTTTTTCTTTCTTTTTCTTCATCTTCATCATCTTCTTCTTCTTCTTCTTCTTCTTCCTCTTCACTTCTTCTTCTTCTCCCTCACCTTCTTCTTCTACTTCAACGTTTCTTTTTGTTCCTCTTCTTCTTCTTCTTCTTCTTCATTTTCTACTTCTTTTTCTTCATCTTGTTCTTCTTCTTCTTCACCTTCTTCTTCTTCTTCCACTTCTTCTTCTTCTTCTTCTTCTTCTTCTTCTTCTTCTTCTACTACTTCTTCTACTACCTCTTCTTTTCAACTTCTTCTTCTTTCTTCTTCTTCATCTTCTTCTTCAACTTCATCATTCTTTTTCTAGTTCTACATCTCCTGGTTGTTTTTCATCTTCTTCTTTGTGTTGTTGTTCTTCTTCTTCTTTTACTACTACAACTTGTACTACTACTACTTCTTCTTCTTTCTTCTTCTTCTTCTTTTACTTCTAATTCTTCTTCATCTTCATGTTCGTTTATCCTTTTCTTCTTCTTCTTCTTCTTCTTCTTCTTCTAATTCTACATCTTACACTACATTTTGTTCTTCTTCTTCTACTTTTTCTTCTTCACCTTCTTTTTCTTCTTCTACTACTTCTTATACCTCTTCTTCTTCTTGTTCTTCTTCTTCTTCTACTTCTACTTCTTCTTCTTCCTCTTCTTCTTTCTTCTTCTTCCACTTCTTCTACTTCTTATTCTTATTCTTTTTCTTCTTCTTCTTCTTCTTCTTCTTGCTTCTTCATCTTCCTCTTCTTCTTCTTGTTCTTCATCATCATCATTATGTTCTTCTTCCTTCTTCTTTTTCTTCTTCTTCATCTCCTTCTTCTTCTTCTTCTTCTTTTTCTTCTTCTTCTACTTTTTGTTCTCCATCAACATTTTCTTCTTCTTGTACTACTTTTTATCCTTCTACTTCTTTTTCGTCTTATTCTTATACTTCTTCTATCTTCTTATTCTTCTTCTTCTTCTTCTTCTTCTTCTTTCTCCTTCTTCTTCTTCTTGAACATTATCATCGTCATCTTCTTCTTCTTCTTCTTCTTTCTCTTCTTCTTCTATCTTTTCTTCTTCTTCTTCTTTTTTGTTCTTTTCTTCTTTTACTACTTTTTCTTCTTCATGTTCTTCTTACTTCTTCTTCTTCTTCTTAAGCTTCTTCTTGTTCTTTAACTTCTTTCTTCTTCTTTTTTTCTTCTACTACTTCTTCTACTTCTTCTTCTTCTTTCTTCTTCTTCTTCTTCTTCTTCTTCTTCTTCTTCATCTTTTTCTTCTTCATCATCATCTTCTTCTTGTACTTCTTTTTCTTCTTGTTGCTCTACTTTTTCTTCTTCTTCTTCTTCTTCTTAAACTTCATCTTCTTCTTTCTTCTTCTTCTTCTTCTTCTTTCTTCTTCTACTTCTTCTACATTATCATCATCATCATCTTCTTCTTCTTCTTCTTATTCTTCATCTTCTTCTTCTTCCTCTTCTTCTTCTACTTTTTCTACTTCTTCTTCTTCTTCAACTTCTTCATTTTCTTGTTCTACTTTCTTCTTCTTCTTCTTCTTCTTCATCTTCTTCTTCTTCTTCTTCTTCTTCAACTTCTTCTTTTTCTTCTTTTCTTCTTCTTCATGTTCTTCAACTTGTTCCCTTCTTCTTCTTCTTCTTCTTGTTCTTCTTCTTCTTCTACTTCTTCTTATTTTTCTTCTTCTTCTTCTTCTTATTTATCTTCTTCTTCTTCTTCTACTTCTACTTCTTCAACTTTTTCTACTTATTCTTCTTCTTCTTTTTTCCTTCTTTCTCTTCTTTCTCTTCTTCTTCTTCTTTTTCTTCTTCCACTTTTCCTTCTACTTCAACTTTTGCTTTTTTTTTGCTTCTTCTTTTTCTTCTTTTTTTCTTCTTCTACTTCTTCTTCTACTACTACTACTACTACTTAACCTTTTTCTTTTTGTTCCTTGTCTTCTTCTTCTTCTTCTTCTTCTTTTTGTACTTCTTATTCTTCTTCTGCTTGTTCTTCTTCTTCTTCTTCTTTATTCTTCCTCTTCTTCTACTTCTTCTTCTTCTTTTTCTTTCTCTTTCTTCATCTTCATCGTCTTCTTCTTCTTCTTGTACTTCCTCTTCTACTTCTTTTTCTTCTTCTTCTTCTCCCTCATCTTCTCCTTCTACTTCAACTTTTCTTTTCTTTCTCTTCTTCTTCTTCTTCTTCTTTTGGCTCTTCTTTTTCTTCTTCTTCTTCTTCATCATCATCTTCTTCTTCTTCTTCATCCTCTTCTTTTTCTTCTTCTTCTTCTTCCTCTTCCTCTTCTTCTTCTTATTCTTCTTCTACTTCTTTTTCTACTTCGTTCTAATTCTACTTTTTCTTCTTCTTCTTCTTCTTCTTCAATCTTCTTCTTCTTCCTCCTCTTCTTCTTCTTCTGCTTCTTCTTCTTCTACTACTACTTTTT
>JAIUJO010003378.1:52500-57500 GCA_023846275.1 Vanilla planifolia
TCTTCTTCTTCTTCTACTACTTCTTCTTTTTCTTCTTTTCTTCCTTTTCTTCTTCTTCTTCTTATTCTTCTTATTCTTCTTCTACTTCTACTTCTTCCTCTTCTTCTTCATCATCTTCTTCTTTTTCTTTTTCCACCTCTTACCCTTCTTCTTCATCTTCTTCTTCTTTTTCTTCTTCTTCTTCTTTTACTTCAAATTTTGCTTTTTCTCCATCTACTTCTTCTTCTTCTTGTTCTACTTCTTCTTCTTCAGCTTGCTATACTTCTTCTTCGTCTTCTTCTTCTTCTTCTTGTTCCTCTTCTTCTACTTGTACTACTTCAACTCTTTATTTTTCTTCTTCTTCTACTTCTTCTTCATCTTTTTCTACATATTCTTTTTCTTCTTCTTCTTCTTCTTCTTCTTCTTCTTCTTTTTCAAATTTTTCATCTTCTCCTTCTAATTCTTTTTCTTGTTCTTTTTCGATTTCTTCTTGTTCTTCTTCTTCTTCTTGTTGTTTTTCTTATTCTTCATCTTCTTCTTTTTCTTCTTCTTATACTTTGTGTTCTTTTTCTTCTTCTTATTCTTCCTCTTCTTTTTCTTCTTAGTTTTTTTCATCTTCTTCTACCTACTGTTCTTCTACTTCTTCTTCTTCTTCTTCTTCTTGTCCTTCTCCTTCTTCTTCTTCTTCTTCCTCTTCTACTTCTTTTTCTTTTTCTTCATCCTCCTCCTCCTCCCCTTCTTCTTCTTCTTCTTCTTCTTCTTCTTCTTTTTCTTCATTTTTTTCTTTTTCTTCATCTTCTTCCTCGTCTTCTTCTTATTCTACTTCTTCTTCTTCGTTTACTTGTTCTTCTTCTTCTTCGTCTCCTTCTACTTCTTCTTGTTCTTCTTCTTCTTCTTCTACTTGTTCAACTTTTTTTTTCTTCTTTTTCTTCTTCTTCTTCTTCTTCTTTTACTTCTTCTTTTTCTTCTTCTTCTTCCACATCTTCTTCTTCTTATTCTTCTTCTTCTTCTTCGTTAAATTTTTCATCTTCTTGTCCTAATTCTTATTATTCTTCTTCTACTTCTTCCTCTTATTCTTCTTCTACTTCTTCTTCTTCTACTTCTTTTCTTCTTCTTTTTTCTACTTCTTCTTCTACTTCTTCTTCTTCATAATCCTTTTGTTCTAATTCAACTACTACTATTACTTCTTCTTCTACTTCTACTTCGTCTTATTCTACTTCTTCTACTTCTTCTTTTTCTGATTGTTGTTCTTCTTCTTCTACTTTATTTTCTTCTACTTGTTCTTCTTCTTCCACTTTTTGTTGCTCTTCTTCTTCTTCATTTTCTTGTTATTCTTTTTCTTCATCTTCAACTTCCTCTTCTTCTTCTTCTTCTTCTTCTTCCACTTCTTTCTCTTCTTCTACTTCTTCTCTATTTCTTCTACTTCTTCTTCTTCTTTTTCTTCTTCTTCTTATTCTTCTTTTACTACTTATTCTTCCTTTTTTTCATTTTCTTCTTCCTCTTCTTCTTCTTCTACTACTACTTTCCTTTTTCTTCTTCTTTTGCCTGTTCTTCTTCTTTTTCTTCTTCTTCTTTTTTTCTTATTGTTCATCTTCTTAATTTTCTTCTCCTTCTTCCTTTACTTCTTCATGTTCTTTTTCTTCTTCTTCTTCTTCTTCATAATCTTCTTCTTCTTCTTCTTCTTCTTCTTTTTCTTCTTCTTCTTGTTCTTCTTTTTCTTCTTTTTCTTCTACTTTTTCTTTTTCTTCTTTTCTTCTTATTCTTCTTCTTCTTTTTCTTCTTCTACCTCGTCCTCCTCCTCCTCTTCTTCTTCTTCTTATTCTTCTTCTTGTTGTGCTTCAACTTTTACTTTTTTTGCTTCTTCTTCTTCTTCTTCTTCTTCTTTTTCTACTTCTTCTTCTTCTTCTTCTTCTTCTTCTTCTTCTTTTGCTTGTTCTTCTTCTTCTCCTCCTTCTTCTACTCCTTTTATTTCAACTTTTTCTTTTTTTCTTTTTCTACTTCTTCTTCTTATTTTTTCTACTTCTTCAATTTCTTCTTCATCTTCTTCTTCTTCTTCTAATCTTCTTTTTCATCTTCATTTTCTTATTCTTATTCTTCTTCTTCTTCCTCCTCTTCTTCTTCTTCAGCTTCTCCTTCTTTTAATAGTACATCTTCTTCTTCTTCTTCTTTAATAGTACATCTTCTTCTTCTTCTTCTTCTACTTCTCCTTCTTTTTATTCTTCTTCTCCTTCTTCTTCTTCATCTTCTTATTCTTTATTGTTCTTCTTCTTCAACTACTACTACCTTTTCTTCTCCTCATTCTAGATTTTATTGTTTCTACTTCTTCAGCTTCTGCTTGTTCATCTTCTTCTTCTTCTTTTATTTCGTCTTCTTGTTCTATTTCTTCTTCTTCCTCCTCCTATTCGTCTTCTTCTTCTTGTTCTGCTTGTTTTAATTCTTCTATTTCTTCTTCTTCTTTCTTCTTCCTCTTCTTCTACTACTTCTTTTTCTTCTTCTTCTTCTTCTTTCTTCTTCTTCTTCTTCTTTTTCTTCTTCTTCTTCATCTTCTTTTTCTTCTAATTCTTCTTCTTCAATTTCTTCTTCCTCTTCTTCTTCTTCTTCTTCTACTACTACTTCTTCTTTTCCTCCTCCTACTCCTTATTCTTTTACTTCTTCTTCTTCTTCTTCGTCTACCTTCTCCTCCTCTTCTACTTCTGCTTCTTTTTCTTCATCTTCTACTTCTTCTTCTACTACTACATTTTCTTCTTCTTCTTCTTCCTCTACTTTTTCTTTTTCTTCTTCTTGTTCTTGTTCTTCTTCTTCCCCTTCTAATTCTTCCTCTTTTTTTATTTCTTTTTCTTTTTTTATCTTCTTTTACTTCTTCTTCTTCATCTTCATCTTCTAATCTTTCTTCTTCTTCCTCCTCCTCTTTTTCCTCTTCTTCTTTTTCTTCTTCTTCTTCTTCTTCTTTGTCTTCTTCTTCTTCTTCTTCTTTTGCTTCTTCTTCTTCTTCTTCTTCTTTTGCATCTTCTTCTTCTTCTTCTACTACTTTTGCTTGTTCTTCTTCTTCTTCTTCTTCTTTGTTTTCTACTTTTTCTTCTTCTTTTTCTTCTTCTTCTTCTTGTTCTTCTTCTTCTTCTTCTATGCCAACTTTTTCTTTTAGTTCTTCTTCAACTTCTTCTTCTCCTTTTTCTACTACTTCTTATAATTATTATTATTATTATTTTCTACTTCTTGTCCTTGTTCTTGTTCATCTTCTTCTTTTCAATCTTTTTCTTCTTCTTCTTCTTCTTGTTCTTCTTCTTCTTCTTCTTCTTCTTCTCCATCTACATCTTTTTCTTCTTCTACTTATTTCCCCTACTTAATTTTTTTCTACATCTTCTTATTTTTCTTTTTCTTTATTCTTCTTCTGTTTATTTTTCTTCTTCTTCTTTTTCTTCTTCTTCTTCTCCTGCTTCTTCTCCTTCTACTCTTTCTTCCACTTCTTCTTCTTCTTATTATTATTATTACTCTTCTTCTTCTTCTTCTTCATCCTCTTCTTCTTTATCTTTTTCATGTTCTTCTTTTTCTTATTCTTGTTCATCTTCTTATTCTTATTATTATTTTTCGTCTTCTTTATCTACTTATTCTTCTTCTTCTTTGACATCTTCCTCTTCTTCTTCTTCTTCCTCTTTTTTTAATTCTTCATCTTCTTCTACTTCTGCTTGTTCTTCTTCTTTTACTTTTTCTTCTTCTTCTTCTTCTTACTTTTATTCTTCTTTATCTTCTCCTTCTTCTTCTTCTTCTTCTTCTTCATTTTCTTCTACTTCTTTTTGTTCGTCTTCTTCTTCTCTTCTTTCATCTTATTCTTCATCTTCTTTTTCTTCTTTTTCTTCTTTTCCTCTAATTTGTGCTCTTCTTCTTCTTCTTCTTCTTCTACTTCTTCTTCTTCTACCTCTTCTTCTTCTTCTTCTACTTCTTCATCATAATCTTCTTCTTCTTCTTCTTCTTCTTTTTCTTGTTCTTTTTCTTCTTCTACTTCTTCTTCTTCTTCTTCTTCTTAATCTTCTCCATTTTCTCCCTCTTCTTCTTCTTCCTCTTCTTCTTCTTCTACTTTAACTTTTTTTTTTTCTTCTTCTTCTTCATCTTCTTCTTCTCCATCTTCTTCTTATTCATATTCTTCTTCTTCTTCCTTTTCTACTACTGTTACTTCTTCTTATTCTACTTCATCTTCTTCTTTTAGTCTGTCTTCTTCTTCTTCTTCTTCTTCTTTTATTTCTTCTTCTACTCCTTCTTCTTCTTCTTCTTCAACTACTACATTTTCTTCTTCTTCTTCTTCTTCTACTACTACTGCTACTGCTACTTTTACTTCTTCTTCTTTTACTTTTTCTAATTAATCCTCTTCATCTTTCTCTTCTTCATCATCTCCTTCTTCTTCTTCTTCTTTGTCATGTTCTTGTTCTTTTTCTTTTCTACTTCTTCTTCTTTATTTTCTACTTCTTCTTCATCTTGTTCTTCATCTTCTTCTCCCTCTTCTTCTTCTTCTTCTTCCACTTCTTCTTCTTCTTCTTCTGCTTCTTCTACTTCTTCTACTACCTCTTCTTTTTCAACTTCTTCTTCTTCTTTCTTCTTCTTCTTCTTCTACTTTAACATCATCATTCTTTTTCTAGTTCTACATCTTCTGGTTGTTTTTCATCTTCTTCTTCGTATTGTTCTTCTTATCCTTCTACTACTACTACTATTACTACTTTTTCTACTTCTTCTTTCTTCTTCTTCTTCTTCTACTTCTACTTCTTCTTCATCATCATGTTCGTTTTTCCTTTTCTTCTTCTTCTTCTTCTTCTTCTTCTTCTTCTAATTCTACATCTTATACTACATTTTGTTCTTCTTCTTCTACTTTTTCTTTCTCAACTTCTTTTTCTTCTTCTACTTCTTCTTCTTGTACTTCTTCTTGTTGTTGTTCTTCTTCTACTTCTACTTCTTCTTCCTCTTCTTCTTTCTTCTTCTTCATCTTCTTCTACTTCTTGTTCTTCTTCTTCTTTTTCTTCTTCTTCTTCTTCTTC
>JAIUJO010003378.1:72500-80000 GCA_023846275.1 Vanilla planifolia
TTCTTCTTTCTTCTTCTTCTCCTTCTTCTTCTTCTTCTTTTTCTTCTTATCCTTGTTCTACTTCTTCTACACCTTTTTCATCTTTTTCTTCTTATTACTATTATTATTATTATTATTCTTCTTTTGCTCCTCTCCTTCTTCTTTTTCATTTAATTCTTCTTCTTCTTCTTCTTTTATAAATTTTTCGTCGTATTCTTTTTATTCTTCTTCTTCTACTACTGCTACTTCTTCTCCTTCTTCTTTTTCATCTTCTTCTTCTTTTTCATCTTCTTCTTCTTATTCTTTTTCTTTTTCTTCTTCTTCTTCTTCTTCTTCTTCTTCTTCTTCTTTCGCTTTGTTCTTCTTCATTTCCTCCTAATGCTTCTTCTTCTTCTTTTTCTTATTCTTCTTCTCTTTCTTTTTTCTTATTCTTCTTCTTCTTCTCGGCCTCCTTCTCTCTTACATCTTCTTCTTCTTCTTCTACTTCTTCTTGTTTCTTCTTCTTTATCTTCTTCTTCTTCTTCTTCTTCATCCGTGTCTTCTTCATCTTCTTCTTTCCTTTCTCTTTTCTTCTCCTTCATTAACTTCTTCTTCGTCTTCCTCTTCTTCTTTTTCTTGTTTTTCAACCTCTTCTTCTTATTCTTATTCTTCTTTTTCTTCATCATTATCTTCTTCTTCTTCATCATCTTCTTCTTCTACTTCTATTCCTTCTTCTTCTCCTTCTTCTTCTTCCTCTACTTCTACTTCTTCTTCTTCAACTTCCTCTTCTTCTGCTACTTCTTCTCCTTCTTCTTCTTCTTCTTCTTTTTCTTCTTTTTCAACCTCTTCTTCTTATTATTATTCTTTTTCTTCATCATCATCTTCTTCTTCAACTCTTTTCCTTCTTCTTCTACTTCTTCTTCATCTTCTACAATTTTTTTCTTCAATTTTTTCTTCTTCTTCTTCTTCTTCTTCCTCTTCTATTTCTTCTTCCTCTTTCTCCCTTCTTCTTCTTCTTCTACTTCTTCTTTTTCCTCTTCTTCTTCTTCTTTTTCTTCTGTCTTCTTCTTTTTCGTCTTCTTCTACTTCTTCTTCTTCTTCTTCATTGCCTTCTTCTTCTTCTTCTTCTTTTCTACTTCTTCTTCTTCTTCTCCCTCTTCTTTTCCTTCTTCTTATTCTTCTTTCTTATTCTTTACTTCTTCTTCTTCTTCTTCGTCCTCTTCTTCATCTTCTTCTTTTTCTTCTTCTTTGCCTTCTTCTTATTCTTTCTTATTCTTTTACTTCTTCTTCTTCTTCTTCGTCCTCTTCTTCATCTTCTTCTTTTTCTTCTTCTTTGCCTTCTTCTTCTCCTTGATCTTCTCTTCTTTATCTTCTTTTCTTTTTGACTTCTTCATCTTCTTCTTTTTGTTCGTTTCCTCTTCTTCTTCTTCATCATGAACATCACCATCATCACATCAGCATCTTCTTCCACTTCTTCTCCTTATTCTTCTTCTTCTACTTGTTCCTCCTCATCATCTTCTTCTTATTCTACTTCTTCTTTTCTTCTTCTTGTTATTATTGTTATTATCATTATGATTACTATTATTATTATTATTATTATTATTCTACCTCTTCTTCGTCTTCTTCTTCTTAAACTTCTTTTTCTTATTCCTGTTTTTCTTCTTCTTCTTCTTCTTCTTCTTCTTCTTCCTCCTCTTCCTCTTCTTCTTCTTCCTCCTCCTCTTCTTCTTCTTCTTCCTCTTCCTCTTCCTCTTCTTCTTCTGTTCTTCGTCTTCTTCTTCTTCTCTTCTTACTCTTCTTCTTCTTCTTCTTCCTCTTCTTCTTCTACTTCTTCTTCTCTACGTCATCTCCTTCTTCGTCTTCTTCATCTTCATCATCTTCTTCTTCTTCTTCTTCTTCTTTGTCTTCTTCTTCATCGTCTTCTTCGTCTTCTTCTTCTTTTTCTTCTTCCACTTCTTCTTCTTCTTCTTCTTCTTCTACTTCTTCTTCTTCTTCTTATTCTCCTACTACTACTACTACTTCTTCTTCTTCTTCAACATCATCTTCTACTTCTTTTTATGTTTCTTTCTTCTTCTTCTTGTTCATTTTCTTCTTCTTATTCATCTTCTTTTTCTTCATCATCATCATCTTCTTCTTCCTCTTCTTCTTCTTTCACTACTACTACTACTTCTTCTTCTTCTTTGACTTCTTCTTGATCATCTTCCTCTTCTTCGTTATCTTCTTCTTCTTCTTCTTCTTCTTCTTCTCCTCTCCTGCTTCCTTTTCTTCTTCTTCTTCTTCTTCTTCTTCTTCTTCAACTTCTTCTTCCTATTCTTATTGTTCCTTTATCTTCTTCTTCCTCGTCCCCTTATTTTTCTTCTTCTTCTTTTTCTTCTTCATCTTCTTCTTCTACTTCTTCTTCTTCTTCTACTTCTTCTTCTACTTCTTTTTTTTTCTTCTTCTTCTTGTTCTTTTTCTTCTTCTTCTTCTTCCCATTATACTTCTTCTTCTTCTGCTCTTCTTCCCCTTCTTCTTCTTCTTCTTGTCGTCTTCTTCTTCTTCTTCATCTTCCTCTTCTTCTTCTCCTCCTCCTTCTTCTTCTTCTTCTTCTTCTTGATCTTCTTCTTCTTCTTCATTGTTTCTTCCTCTTCTTCTTCTTTTCTACTTCTCTTTTTCATCTTCTTCTTCTTCTTCTTCTTTCATATTCTTCTACTACTTCTTCTTCTCCTTCGTCTTTTTCTTCTTCTTCTTTTTCTTCTTCTTTGCCTACTTCTTCTTTTTCTTCTTCTTCTTCTTCTTCTTTTTCCTCTTCTTCTTCATCATGAACATCACCATCATCATCATAATCTTCTTCTTCTTCTACTTCTTCTCCTTCTTCTTATTTTTCTTCTACTTCTTCCTTTTCTTCTTCTTCTACAACTTCTACTTCTTCTTCTTCTACTACTTATTCTTCTTCTTCTTCATATTCTTCTTCGTCTTCTTCTTCTTCCTCTACTTCTTCTTCTTCTTCTTTTACTTCTACTTCAACTTCTTTTTCTTATTCTTATTTTTCTTCTTGTTCTTCTTCTTCTTCTTCCCCTTCGTCTTCTTCATCTTATTCTTCTGCTTTTTCTACTGCTACTTTTTCTTCTCCTTCTATTTCATGTTCTTCTTCTTCATCATCATCATCTTCTTCTTCTTTTTCTTCTTTTTCTTCCTCAACTTCTTCTTCAACTATTTCATCATCATCTTCTTCTTCTTCTCCTTCCTCTCTTCCTCCTCTTCTTCTTCTTCTTCTTCTTCGTTTTCTTCTTCTTCTTCTTAAACTTCTTCATCTTATTCTTATTATTCTTCTTCTACTACTACTAGTAGTACTTCTTATTCTTCTTATTGTTGTTCTTCTTCTTCTTCTTTTTCTTCTTTCTCTTCTTCTTCTCTTCATCTTCTTCTTCTACTTCTTCTTCTCCTACTTCTTCTTCTTCTTCCTCTTTTTCTTCGTCCTATTCTTCTTCTTCTTGTTCTTTTTCTCCATCTTCTTCATCATCATCATCTTCTTCTTCCTCTTCTTCTTCTTCTTCTTCTTGTTCTCTTCCTCATCATGTTATTTTTCTTCTTTTTGTTCTTATTCTTCTTCTTCTTCTTCCTCCTCCTCCACCTCCTCCTCTTCTTCTTCTTCTTTTATGACCAATTTTTCTTCATCTTATTCTTCCTCTACTACTACTACTACTTCTTTTTCTTCTACGTGTTCTTCTTCATTCTTCTTTCTTCTTCTTCTACTACTTCTTGGTTGTCTTCTTCTTTTTTCTTCTTCTACTTCTTCTTCTTCTTCATCTTCATCTTCTTCTTCTTCATCATCATCTTCTCATTCTTCTTCTTCTTCTCCTTCTTCATCTTCTTCTTCTTTTTCTTCTTCGTCTTCTTCTTATTCTTCCTCTTCTTCTTCATTTTCTTCTTCTTCTTCTTCTCTTTATTTTTCTTCTTCTTCTTCTTCTTCTTCTTCTTCTTCTTCCTCTTCTTCTTCTTCATCTTCATCTTCTTCTTGTTGTTCTACATCTTCATCTTCTTCGTCTTCTTCTTATTATTCTTCTTTTTCTTCCACTACTTCTTCATCATATTTTTTTCTCTTCTATTTTTTCTTCTTCTTCTTGTACATGTTCTTCTCTTTCTTCTTCTTTGTCTACTTCTTTTACTTCTTCATCTTCTTCATCTTTTTTGTCTTCTTCTTATGCTTCTTCTTCTTCTTGTTCTTCTTTTTCTTCTTCGTCCTTTTCTTCTTCTTCTTCATCATCTTCTTCTTTTTCTTTGTCTTCTTCTTCTTCTTCTTCTTCTTCTTCTTCCTCTTATTCTTCTTCTTCTTCATCTTCTTCTTCTTGTTCTTCTTTTGCTTCTATTTTCATGTTCTTCTTCTTCTACTTTTCCTTCTTTCACCTCTTCTTCTTCCTCTTCTACTTCTTCTTTTCTTCATCTTCTTCTTCTTCATCTTCTTCTTCTTCTTCTTCTTTTTCTTCATCTTCTTCTTCTTTTTCTTCTACTTCTTGTTCTTTTTCTACTTCTTCATTTTCTTCTTCTTCTTCTTCTTCTTCTTCTTCATCTTCTCGTTCTTCTTTTTCTTCTTCTTCTTCTTCTTTTCTTCTTTTTGTTCTTTTTTCATCTTCTTCTTATTGTTCTTATTCTTCTTCCTCTTATTCTTGTTCTTCGTCATCTTCTTCTTCAGCTTCTTCCTCTTCTTTTATTTCTTCTCCTTCTTCTTCTTCTTCTTCTACTTCCACCACCTTTTTTTCTTCTTCTTCTTCTTCATCTTCTACATTTTCTTCTACTTCTTTTTCTTCTGTTCTTCTTTTCCTTCTTCTTCTTCTCTTCTTCTTCTTCTTATTCCTCTTCTTCTTCTTTTACTACTTCTTCTTCTACTTCTACTTCTTCTTCTTCTTCACCTTCTTCTTCTTCTTCTCCTTCTACTTCTATTTATTTTTCATCTTCTTCATCATGATCATCATCATCTTCTTCTTCTTCATCATCATCATCATCATCTTCTTCTTCTTCATCAACTTCTTTCTCTTCTTTTTCTTCTTCTTCTTCTTCTTTGTTTTCTTCTTCTTCTTCATCTTCTTCTTCTTCTTTTTTAACTTCTTCTTTTTATTATTATACTTCTTCTACTACTACTTCTTCTTCTTCTTCTTCTTCTTCTTCTTCTTCTTTTTCAACTTCTTCTTTTTATTGTTATTCTTCTCTTCTACTACTACTATTTCCTCTTCTTCTTCTTCTTCTTCTTCATCTTCTTCTTCTACTACTTCTTTATCTTTTTCTTCTTCTTCTTCTTCTCCTTCTTTTCCATCTTTTTCTTCTTATTCTTAATCTTCTTCTACTTTTGTTATTACTTGTTCTTCTTCTTTCTTCATCTTCTTCTTCTACTGCTACTTCTTCTTCTTCTCTCATCTTCTTCTTCTCGCCAACTTGTTGTTCTTCTTCTTCCTTTTCTTCTTCTTCTACTACAACTATTACTACTTCTTCTACTTCTTCTTCTTCTCAGTGTTATTCTTCTTCCTTCTTCTTCTTCCTTTTATGCTACTAGCTCTTCTTCTTCATCTTATTCTTTTTCATCTTCTTCTTCGTCTTCTTCTTCTTCTTGTGCTTATTTATCATCATCTTTTTCTTCGTCTTCTTCTTATTCCTATTATCCTTCACCTTGTCCTTCTTCTGCTTCTTCTTCTCTTCCTTCTTCCTCTTATTCTTCTAGTTGTTCATCTTCTTCTTCTTCTTCTTCTTCTTCATCATCTTTTTCTTCGTGTTCTTCTTATTCCTATTATCCTTCTCCTTGTCCTTCTTCTGCTTCTTCTTCTTCTCTTCCTTCTTCCTCTTATTCTTCTAGTTGTTCATCTTCTTCTGCTTCTTTTTCCTATTCTTCTTCTTCTTCTTCTTCTTGCCCCAACACGACTACACTAATACTACTACTTTTTCTTCGTCTTCTTCCTCTTTTTCTGCTACTACTACTATTACTTTTTCTACTTCTTCTACGTCTTGTTCTTCTTTTCTCTTCTTAATCTTCTACTTTTTATTCTTCTTCTTCTTCTTTCCTCCTCTACTTCTTGTTCTTCTTCTTCTTCTTCATCTTCTTCTTCTTCTATGTCATCTTCTTCTTCTTCATCTTCCCTCTTCTTTTCCTTTTTCTTCTACATCTTATTCTTCGACTTCTTCATTTTCTTCATCTCTTCTTTTTCTTCTTCTTCTTCTTCTTTTTCTTCTTCTTCTTCTTCTTCTTACTCTTCTTCTTATTCTTCTTATTCTTCTTCTTCTTCTTCTTTTTGTCTTCTTCTTTTTGTCTTCTTATTATTCTTCTTCTTCATCTTCATCTTCTTCCTCTTCTTCTTCTTCTTCTTCTTCTTCTTCTTCCTCTTCTTCTTCTTCTTCTTTGTCTTCATCTTCTTCATCATCATCATCTTCTTCATCTTCTTCTTCTTCTTCTTCTTCATCTTCATCATCTTCTTCTTCTTTTCTTCTACTTCTTCTTCTTCTTCTTATTCTTCTTCTTCTACTTCTTCTTCTTCTTCGACTCTTTTTACTTCTTCAACTTCTTTTTCTTGATCTTCTTCTTGTCCTTCTTCTTATTCTTTTTTTCATCATCTTCTTGCCCCTCTTCTTTTTCTTCTTGTTGTTGTTCTTCTTCTTCTTCTTTTTCTTCCTCTTCTTCTTCCCTTTCTTCTTCTGATTCTCCTTCTTCTTCTTCTTCTTCTTCTTCTCCTGCTTCTTCTTCATCACCTTATTCTTCTTCTTAGTATCTTCTTCTTCTTCTTCTTCATCTTCATCTTCATCTTCTTCTTTTGCTTATTCTTCTTCTTCGTCTACTACAACTACTTCTTCGTCTTCTTCTTTTCTTCCTCTTCTTCTACATCTTCTTCTTCTTGTTATTCTTTTCATTCTTCTTCTTCTTCTTGTTCTTCTTCTTCTACTTCTTTTTCATCTTCTTCTTCTTCTTCTTATTCTTCTTCTACTTCTTCTTTTTCTTCTTCTTCTTCTTCTTCTTCTGGTTGTTCTACTTCTATTTCTTCTCATCTTTCTTCTTCCTCTTCTTATGCTACTTCTTCTTCTTATTCTTCTTCTTTTTCTTCATATTCCTTTTCTTCTTCTTCTTCTTCTTCTTCTTCTTCTTCTTCTACTACTTCTTCTTCTCCTTCTCCTCCTCTTCTTCTTCTTCTTCTTGTTCTACTTCTTTTGCTTCTTCTTCTTCTTCTACAAATTCTTCTTCTTCTTTTACTACATTTTCTTCTACTTCTTCTTCCTCTACTTCTTCTTTTTCTTGTTCTTGTTCTTGTTCTTGTTCTTCCTCTTGTTCTTCTTCTTCTTCCTCCTCCTTCTCTTCTTCTTCTTCTTCCTCCTCCTTCTCTTCTTCTTCTTCTTCTTCTTCTTCTACTTTTCCTTCTTCTTCTAATTCTTCTTCTTCTATTACTACATTTTCTTCTTCATCTTCTTCCTTTACTTCTTCTTTTTCTTCTTCTTCTTCTTGTTCTTCTTCTTCCCCTTCTTTTTCTTCTTCTTCGTCTTCTTCTTCTTCATATTCTTCTTCTTCATTTTCTACAACTTCTTATTTTT
>JAIUJO010001134.1:0-2500 GCA_023846275.1 Vanilla planifolia
AAGAAGAAGAAGAAGAAGACTAAGAAGAAGTTGAAGAATAAGTAATGGAAGAAGATGAAGAAGTAGTTGAAAAAGAAGAAGTTGAAAAAGAAGAAGAAGGGGAAGAAGAAGAAGAAGAGGAGCAGGAAGAAGATGATGAAGACGAAGAAGGAGAAGAATTAGAAGGAGAACATTAAGATGAATAAGAATAAGAAGAAGAACAAGAAGAAGAAGAAAAGAGAAAAAGAAGAAGAGAAAAAGAAGAGGGAGAAGTGAAGAAGAAGAAGAACAGGAAGAATAACGAAAAGTAGTAGCAGAAGAAGAAGAAGAAGAATAAGAACCAGAAGAAGAAGAAGAAGAAGAGAAAAATGTAGAAGAAAAAGAAGAAGAAGAAGAGGAAAAAGATGGCAAAGAAGAAGTAGAAGAAGAAGAACTGGAAGATCTAAAAGAAGAAGAAGAAGAAGAAAAAGTGGAAGAAGTAGAAGTACAAAAAGAAGGAGATGAAGAAGAAGAATAAGAAGAAAAGCATAGAAGTAGAACAAGAAGAAGAAGAAGATGAAGAAGTAGAAGTAGAAGAAGAAGACATAGAAGAATAAGAAGGACAAGAACAACTAGAAATAGAAGAATAAGAAGAAGATGATGATAATGATGAAGAAGAGGAAGAGAGAAAGAACAAGAAGAAGAAGAAGAAGTAGAAGAAGAAGATGAAGAAGAAGAAGAGGAAGAGAAGAAGAAGAAGAAGATGAAGAAGAAGAAAAAGAGGAGGAAGAAGAAGAAGAAGAAGATGGTGAAAAAGAAGAAGAAGCAAAAGAAGATGTAGAAGAAGAAGAAGAAGAAGAAGAGGAAGCAAGAAGAAGAAGAAGAAGAAGTACAAGAAGAAGAAGAAGACGAAGAAGAAGAAGAAGAAGAAGAAGAAGAAGAAAAAGAAGAACAAGAAGAAGAAGAAGAAGTAGAAGCAAAAGAAATAGAAGAAGTAGAAGAAGAAGAAGAAGAAGAATAAATAGAAGTAGAACAAGAAGCAGAAGAAGAAGAAGCAAAAGAAGAAATATAAGAAGGAGAATGAGAACAATAAGCAGAAGAAGAAGAAGATGAAGAAGAAGAAGAAGAAGAAGAAGACAAAAAGAAGAAGAAGAAGAAGAAGAAGAAGAAGACAAAGAAGAACAAGATGACGAAGAAGAAGAAGAAGAAGAAGAAGAACGAGAGAAGAGGAAGAAGTGGAAGAAAAAGAGGAGAAAAAGAAGAAGAAGAGGAAGAACAAGAAGCGAAAGAAGAAGAAGAAGAACGAGAGGAAGAAGAAGAAGAATAAAAGAAAAGTTGAGAGAAGAAGAAGAAGAAGAAGAAGAGAGGAAGAAGAAGAAGTAAAAGAAGGAAAAGAGGAAGAAGAAGAGAAGAAGAAGAAGAAGAAGAAGAGGAAGAAAGGAAGACAAAGAAGAACAAGAAGAAGAACGACAAAAAGAAGAGGAGAAGAAGAAAAAAGGAGGAAGAAGTAGAAGAAGAAGGAAGAGGAAGAAGGAGATGAAGAAAGAGAAGTCAAAGAAGAAGAAGACGAAGACGAAGAAGATGAAGACGAAGAAAATGAAGATGAAGAAGATAAAGAAGAAGAAGAAGAAGAAGAGGAAGAGAAGAATAAGAAGAAAAGGAGAAGAAGAAGAAGAAGAAGAAAAAAAAGTAGACGAAGAAGCAGAAGAAGTGGAAGAAGAGGAAGAACAAGGAGAAAGAAGAAGAAGAAGATGAAGAAGAAGAAGTAGAAGAAGAAGAAGAGGATGAAAAAGAAGAAGGAGAGAAAGAAGAAGAAGAAGAAGAAGAAGAAGAAGAAGAAGTGGAAGAGGAAGAAAATGAAGAAGAAGAAAAAGAAGAGAAGAAAAAGAAGATGAAGAAGAAGAAGAAGAAGAAGAAAAAGAAGAAGAAGAAGAAGAAAAAGAAGAGAAGAAGAAGGTGAAGAAGTAGAAGAAGAAGAAGTTGACAAAGAAGAAGAAGAAGAGGAAGAAAAGGAAGAAGAAGTAGAAGAGGAAGAAGAAGAAGTGGAAGAAGAGGAAGAAGACGAAAAGGAAGAGAGAAGAAGAAGAAGAGGAAGAGGAAGAAGCAGAGGAAGAAGAGGATGAAGAAGAGGAAGAAGAAGTGGAAGAGAAGAAGGAAGAAGAAGAAGAAGAAAAAGAATAGGAAGAAGAAGAAGAAGAAGAAGGGGGAGAAGAAGAAGAGGGAGAAGAAGAAGAGGAAGAAGAAGAAAAAGAAGAGGAGACGAAGAAGAGGAAGAAGAAGAAGAAGAAGAAGAAGAAGAAGAAGTAGTAAATGGAGAATAGAAGATGAGAAGATGAACAAGAATAAGATGAAAAAGAAGAAGAAGACAAAGAAGACGAAGAAGAAAAAGAAGAAGAAGATGAAGAAGATGACGAAGACGAAGAAGATGAAGAAGACGAAGAGGACAAAGACGAGGAAGACGAACAAGAAGAAGAAGAAGAAGTATAAGAAGAAGAAGAAGAAGAAGAAGAAGATGAAGAAGACAAAGAACACGAAGAAGACG
>JAIUJO010001134.1:7500-15000 GCA_023846275.1 Vanilla planifolia
GAAGACGTAGAAGAACTGGGCAATGAAGAAGAATAATAGAAACAACAAGAAGAAGAAGAAGAAGAAGAAGAAAAAGAAGAACAAGAAAGGGAAGGAGTAGAAGATGAAGAAGAAGAAAAATAAGAAGAACAAAAAGAAGAAGGAGAATAAGAAGTAGTAGAAGGAGAAGAAGAAGAGGAATAAGAAGAGGAAGAAGAAGAAGAAGAAGAAGAAGTGGAAGTAGAGGAACAAGAAGAAGAAGAGGAAGTGGAGGAAATAGAAGAAAAGTAGAAGAAGAAGAAGTGGAGAAGAAGTGGAGAAGAAGAAGAGAAAGAAGAAGATGAAAAATAAGTTGTAGAAGTAGAACAGAAAGAAGAAGAAGAAGAAGAAGAAGAAGAAGAAGAAGAAGGAGAAGAAGAATATGAAGAAGTAGAAGAAGTAGAAGAAGAAGAAGAAGAAGAAGAAGAAGAGGAGGAAGAAGGAGAAGAAGAAGTGGTAGAAGAACGACAAGAAGATGAAGAAGAAAAAGAAGAAGGAGAAGAAGAAGAGGAAGAAGTGGAAGAAGTAAAGGAGGAGGAAGAAGAAGAAGAAGAAGAAGCAGAAGAAAAAGAAGAAGAAGAAGATGATGAGGATGACGATGAAGAAGAGGAAA
Organism: Vanilla planifolia; assembly: GCA_023846275.1. NCBI lineage: Eukaryota > Viridiplantae > Streptophyta > Magnoliopsida > Asparagales > Orchidaceae > Vanilla > Vanilla planifolia. Next base: position 8,132 of record JAIUJO010001134.1, read on the forward strand.
AAGAAGAAGAGGAAGAAGAAGAAGAAGATGATGATGATGATGAGTAAGGAGGAGAAGAAGAAGTAGAAGAAGAACAAAAAGAAGATGGAGAAGAAGAAAGGAGAAGAAGATGAAGAAAAAGAAGAAGAAGAAGAAGAAGAAGAAGAAGAAGATGAAGAGGATGAAGAAGAAGAAGAAGAAGAAGAAGAAGAAGAAGGTGAAGAAGAAGAGGAAGGAGAAGTAGTAGTAGTAGTAGTAGTAGAAGAAGAAGAAGAAGAGAAGGAAGTCAAAGAAGAAAAAAAAGAAGAAGAGGAAGTAGAAGAGGAAGGAAAAGAAGAAGCAGAAGAAGTAGAAGAAGAAGAAGAAGAAAAAGAAGGATGAGGAAATGAAGAAGAAGAAGAAGAATAAAAAGAAGAAAAAGGAGAAGAAGAAGAAGAAGGTGAAGAAGAAGAAGGAGAAGGAGAAGAAGTAGAAGAAGAAGGAGAAGAAGTAGATGAAGAAGAAGAAAAAGAAGAGGTAGAAGAATAAGAACAAGGAGGAGAAGAAGAAGGAGAAGTCAAAGAAGAAGAAGAAGAAGAAGAAGAAGGAAATTATCAAGCCCCATACCTCAAACAAGTACCACTAGATAAAGAAAAAATTAGAGACTTTTTGTTGTTACAATGTTAAGTTAGGAAGAAGGAAGAAAAAGAAGAAGAAGAAGTAGTAGAAGTAGTAGAAGAAGAAGAAGAGGAAGAAATAAGAAGACTTTTTTGCTTTTACAACTATTATTATAGGAAAATTCTACCAAAGGTAGGTGACGTTTCCAATCTCCTCCAAAATCTAAAATACAAATTCGCAACAAATCTTCCAAGGTTTTTATAGTTTTTTCTGATTAACCATCTGTTTGAGGATGGAAGGCTATACTGAACCTTAATCTTGTGCCAATAGTTTGATGTATACTCTTTCAAAAGTGAGAAGTAAATTTAGGATCTCTATTAAAGATAACAATTTTTGATATCCCATACAACCTGATAATTTACTTTGCATATTCTTAAGCTAAGTTTATGGTAGAATAAGTCATCTTCATAGTAAGAAAATGAGTAGTTTTTGTTAGCTTACCCATAATTACCCAAATTACATCATGACCTATAGGTGATCTTGGTAATCCAACTACAAAATCTATTTCCACTTTCTCTATTTCCATTATGGTACTGGTATTGATTGTAGTAATCCTTTAGGCTTTTATTGTTCTCCTTTGACTTGCTAGCAAATTAAGCACCTTTGAACCCAATTAGTCACATCTTTCTTCAACCCTTGTCACCAGTGTTATTATCTTAGCTCTTGATATATTTTATTCCTTCCTTGATGGATGGAATAGTGAGAGTTGTGAGCTTCTTTTAATAGTAATTCTTTGAGTTACTGATGTGCTGGTATACATAGTCTATCTTAAAATCAGAGTAGACCATCTTGATCCAATTTAAATTCAGATTTTCATCGTTCGTAGACCCTTTGGATTATCTTTTATAGTTTTGGATCTTCATCCTGGTCTTCTTTAATAGACATCAACCAATCTAGTCTTATAGAATAGGTGAGCGAGTAACATCATATTTTATCATATTTTAGATTTTAATTCTAACCTATCCATCTCAAAGATCAGTTACTTTTCTTATGGGATAGTTAATAAGTTGTTAACATTGGCTTTCCCACTGAGAGCATCTACTACCATATTTACTTTAATTGAATGATATGTGATTTTTATATCATAATTTTTAATAAATTTCAACCATCTTCTTTGCCTAAAATTTAATTCTTTTTAGTGAAGATATATTTTTAGCTTTGATGATCAGTAAATATCATACATTTAACTCTGTATAAGTAATATCTCCAAATTTTTAGGACAAAAATTATAACTGCTAGCTCCAAATCATGCATAAGATGATTCTTTTCATGTGATTTAGGCTCTCTAGATACAAAAGCAATTACCTTCTGATGTTGTATCAATACATAGCCTAGCCCTTACAATAAGGCATAACTGTATATATGATAACCCTTTATGACTTTTGGCATTACTAGAATTGGAGTTGTAGTTAATTTCTCTTTCAGTATTTGAAAGCTATTCTCACAAGCTGCTTCTCATTCAAATTTTGCTGTCTTCCATGTTAAATTGGTTAATGGTGTGACAATCTGAGAAAAACCCTTAACAAACTTTCTATAATATCTGGCATATCCCAAGTAGCTTCTGATATCAGTCACGGTTGTGGGCCTTGGCCAATCTATGGTAGTCGAAATCTTTTGTGGATCTATAGAGATCCCTTTTGCATTGACAATATGTCCTAAGAAAATGACTTTGGATAAGCAAAACTAACATTTCAAAAATTTGGCATATATTTGATTTCCTCTCGAAGTCTATAATGTTGAATGCAAATGTGTATATGTTTTGGAAAGGACTTGGAATAAATAAGGAAATCATCAATAAAGACAATAATAAACTGGTCCAAATATTTCTTGAACACTCGATTCATTAAATCCATAAAAGTTATTGGTGCATTGGTTAGCCCAAAGGGTAGTATTAAGAATTCATAGTGTCCATACCTGGTTTTAAAAGCTATCTTTGAAACACCTTCTTGCTTGATTTTTAATTGATGATATCTGGATCGTAGATCAATTTTGGAAAATACTACTGCTTTATACAACTAATCAAATAACTCATCAATCTGTAGCAAATGATATTTGTTCTTGATAATGATTTTATTGATTTCTTGATAGTCAACACACATATGAATACTATAGTCTTTTTTCACAAATAAGATAGGTGCCCCCCATGGGGACACACTTGGCCTAATAAATTCTTTGTCTAATAATTCTTATAATTGTATTTTGATTTCTTGTAGTTCAATAGGTGCCATATGATATAGAGATTTTGAAATTGGCTCAGCATCAGGAATCAATCAAATTTCAAATTTAATTTCCCTATCTGGAGGTAACCCTGATAATTCCTCAAGGAAACATCCAAATATTCTTTAACTATCGATACTTCTGAGGGTTGACAAAATTATCTATCCAAATCCATAATGAATACCAGACATCCTTCACATCCTTTCTTCAGTAGCTTCTGGGCTTTGAGCATAACTATGATAGGAATTTTTCTCCCTTGGCCAAAATAGATTAATTTATCTTCTTCAAGGATTGAGATTTCAATCATCTTTTCATAGCAATCTATTTTTACTTTATGCTCAACCAACCAATCTATGCCAAGAATTATGTCAAATTCTATCAGAGGTAGGATATGTAGCAATACTAATAATTTCTTTCCTCTGATAACTATCTCATTTGCAATAAACTTTTCAACAATGATATTATTTTCATCCAACATTTTTGCTACTAATAGATCTTTCATGGAGTGTAATAAGATATTTATTTGCCTTGATGCATTAGTGGATATAAAAGAATGTGAGGCTCCATAATCAAAGAGCACAGAAACTGGTAATTTGTATAATTCTAGCATATCTATAATAATGTTAGTGGATATAAAAGAATGTGAGGCTCCAAAATCAAATAGTACAAAAATAGGTAATTTTGTGTAACACTAGCATACCTGTAACTACGTTAGTAGAGTGCAGAGCATCTTGCTGAGTGAACAAATAAATACACATCTAACCTCCCCTTCCAGTAGCTTCAGCCCTAACCTAGCACCTGAAGTCATCGTAGATCTGTGGCCTCTACCTCTACTTGCATCATCCCTATCTCCAATAGTTGAAACACAAACAATTTTAAATTCTAAAAATTTTGGGCAATCTCTAGCAATGTGCCCTACTTCTTTGCATAGTTAGCATCTGATTAGTTAGATAGACTCTGATCTACATTCTCCTTTATGTTATTTTTCATATTTCCTGCATCTACTCATTCCACTGAACTAAAACTAACTCTGTTAATGCTCTATTCATATGGTCTGAACCTAGTAGATCTTGAATAAGTAGAAGTTTCTCCTCTTGAAAAACTAGGGCTATCTCTTTTTCCTGTGAATCTAAATTGAGACTATAGAGAATCAAATCTTTTCTTCTCTTCTTCTTTACTAGCTGCCAGCAAACTAAGTTCCAACTTAACCTTGTAGGCATGCTTCAATAACTCCACATAGTTTGTTGATCAGACTGCTACAAAAACTGCTTGAATTTCATCCCATAGGCTTCATCGAAACATGTAACATCATTGTTCTTTTGGTGTTGCTAAATGAGGCACATATTTAGCTAGGTGGGAGAATTTGATTTCATACATGGTAACTGACATATTACCTTGCCAAAGATATTCAACTCCTCTCTCATTTTTGCTTTAATTAAAAGTGACATATACCATTGCTCAAATTCTTTTATGAATTCTTCATAGGAGATGTTTTTCATCTGTCAACTTAGAAATTAAAGTTGATGTCAAGAACTTCACCACAGTTTGGCAGCATCTCTTAGCACCAAAACTACCAAGGCCACCTTTCTATCATCTGGGCAAGACAACCCTTCAAAGATAATATTCATTTGCTCTAGCCACCTTTCCACAATCATAGGATCCTCTTCCTTAGCAAAAGAAGGGGGATGTATCCGCTGAAATTGATCAAGTCGATGGATGCCTCTCCTCGATGGCTACCAATACTTCCAATTGATAGCAACAAAGAGACTAAGGTTTGCACTAATTCCTATTGTGCATCTCCTTGCTGCTCCTTTTCTTTACCCTTATCTATATTTTTAGATTCAGATCTTTCCTTGGTTTGGAGTACATTGCAATCTTACAAAACCACATAAGATATTTGACAGTTAATGTCGAAGTGAAAAGTAACACTATAGTTGTAATGCATTTGCTGTGCTAGTATCCTCACTCCCATTTATCATATATTCCTAAACTAAAGCTTTAATAGCAGATTGTCAAGCCCCTACCTCAAACAAGTACCACTACATACACAAAAAAATATAGATTTTTTGTTGTTACAACATCAAATGAGGACAAGGAACAAAAACCCAAGGTGGGGACCCAATGATGAGACAAACCCCAACTTCTATTTGAACCCATTTCAAAAACAAATCATGGAACTGATCTAAAATATTTACATAGTGACTTAAAATCCAAAAATATAAACAAAATATGTTTTCTCACACAAAACCTCTCCTCTTTCACACATTTGGTGAAAATGCTCTCCTATATTAGCAACTTTTTCAGCTCTCAGTGTGGTGGATAAATGGGATGCATGACCTATGATGTAGGGAAAAATAAGATTTTTATAGATCCTAGTAGATAAATCCATAATAATTGACAAAGTAAATGAAAAGACATACCATGAATAGTGAAGATGAATCAAATGCATAAAACTAAAACGATACAAGATGTCATATATAAAGCTAGATGAAAAACCAAAAGATATACCAGTTCCTTATTAATTTTGATTATAGCTTTGTTATTACCGAGCCCGATTCCCTTGGATGCATTATCCTCTATGGATCCAATCATCATCAAGAAATGACTTCCAGCTAGCATCCAACCAAGCACATAACACTAGCCAAATATCTAATCTGAGGATCCATACCCTATTATCCCACACGCTGAGCCTAGTGCCACCAAGCAGGTATTGTACCTATTCCTTGTGATCCAATGCACTAGACCTGGTGTAAATTATCATGGAGTCATGACACATAACACTAGGAAGATATCTAATCCGAGGATCGATAACCTGTGATCCCACACACTAGGCCTAGTGGTAAGAATAATGTTCTATGGTATCTCTTTTTGTTATTGTTAATTTTTCAAACATTAATCTAGATAATTGAGTCATATCAAAAGACCATTTCATTCTCTATTGTTTCTTTCTTTACCATACTTCTTTTTTTTAGTTTTTATGAAATTGAAATAAATATTTACAACCAAAACACCATTTGATAGTTAGAAAACCATGTAAAAATATATATTAATATGCTACATCATAGGGTTAAGAATTTATCTACCTTTTCTTGATGTCCTTACAAAAAAATCCTCGCCGACCTTCACTGACGCATGCCAGAACTCTTGAAATCCTCGTTGACTATCTCTGTCACCTTACGGACCTTACGAAATCTTCTAAGAGCACGGTGCTGGCTGGCAAAAATCCTGCACATACTGAATTCTTGCTGCAGTCACATTTTCGCAGAACCTCACACTCCAACAATCTCCCCACACTCGTGTTTACACAGAAAAGCTTTTTGAACACTTTCCCCACAATCAGATATGTTTTCATAGAAGTGCTTTTCAAAACACACCCTAGTCAGCTTTTATACCCACCACTGAAATTTCTCGAACCCTTGTGAACCAAATGCTAGAAGGCTCAAGAATTGGTTTTCTGCATAACATCACTCCAAATTCATTATTTGCACCTAGATCCTCTGCCTGGAGAGATAGACCTGCACTGAAATTCTTAAAATAACAGATTTACCAACCATAGCCAACTTTAAAATTATAAATATTCCTTCCCCCAAAATGAACTTATGCTATGCTAACATCTACAAAATTTCAAATCTACCCTCAACATTGAAAATTTATCCTATATCTTTAAAAAAAATAATTTATTCCTTAAGGCTTCAAAAATTACAAACTAAAAACCATCAAATCGTCTAAAAAAGCACTTCCTCTTAGAAGCATAAAATAAGGGAAAACTAAGACTATTATAGAAATGAAGAAGAAGAAGTCGAAGAAGAAGAAGAAGAAGAAGAAGAATAAGAAGAAAAATAAGAAGAAGAAGAAGAAGAAGAAGAATAAGAAGAAAAATGAGAAGAAGAAGAAGAAGAAGAAGAAGAAGAAGGAAAAGAATAAGAAAGAGAAGGTGATGGAGAATAAGAAGAAGGAGAATAAGAAGAAGAAGAAGAAGAAGACAAAGGAGAAGAAGAAAAGGAGGAGAAGTGAGA
>JAIUJO010001134.1:25000-27500 GCA_023846275.1 Vanilla planifolia
GAGGAAGAAGAAGAAGTAAACAAAGAAGAAGAAGAAGAAGAGGAAGAGGAAGAAGAATTAGAAGAGGAAGAAGAAGAAGAAAAAGAAAAAGTTGAGGAGGATGAGGATGAAGAAGAAGAAGTAGACGAAGAAGAAGAAGAAGGAGATCAAGTCGATGAAGAAGAAGGAGAAGGAGAAGAAAAGGAGGAAGAAGTTGAAGAGAAGGAGAAGGAAAAGAAGAAGAAGAAGAAGAAGAAGAAAAATGAGGAGGAGAAGGAGGAGAAGAAGAAGAACAACAAAAAGAGGAAGAAGAAATAGAAGAAGAAAAAAAAGTAAAAATAGTAGAAGAAGAAGAAGAAGAAGATTAAGAAGCAGAAGAAGAAGAAGAAGTAGATGAAGAAATGCGAGAAGGAGAAACAGAAGAAGAAGAAGAAGAAGAAGAAGAAGAAGAAGAAGAAGAAGAAAAAGAAGTGGAGGAAGAAGAACAAGAAGTAGAAGTAGTAGAAGAGGAAGAAGAAGGAGAAGAAGAAGAAGAAGAAGATGAAGAAGGAGAAGAAGAACGAGAAGAAGAAAAAGATGAAGATAAAAAAGAAGAAAAAGAACATGAAGAAGAAGAAGAGGATGATGAAGAAAAAGAGGAGGAGGAAGAAAAGAAGAAGAAGAAGATTAAGAAGAAGAAAAAGAAGAGGAAGACGAAAAAGAAGAAGAAGAAGAAGAAGAAGAAGAAGAAGAAGAAAAAGAAGAAGCGGAAGAAGAAGAAGCGGAAGAAGGCGAAGATGAAGAAGAAGAAGTAGAAGAAGAAGACGAAGAAGATGCAAAACAAGAATTAAAAGAAGAAGATGATGATGATGATGAAGAAGGAGAAGAAGAAGAAAAAGAAAAAGAAGATGAAGAGAAAGAAGAAGAAGAAGAAGAAGAGGAAGAGGAAGAAGAAGAAAATGAAGAAGAAGAAGAAGAAGTAAGAGAAGCTGAAAAAGAAGAAGAAGAAAAGAAGAAGATCAATAAAAAGAAGGAAAAGAAGTAGAAGATGGAGAGGAACAAAGAGAAGAAGTAGAAGAAGAATGGGAAGAAGAAGAATTACATGAAGAAGAATACAAAAAAAATGTTATGAAAGAAGAAGATTAAGAAGAAGAAGAAGAAGAAGAAGTAGATGAAGAAGAAGTAGAGGAAAGGACATGAAGAAGATGAATAAGAAGAAGGAGAAGAAGTGGAAGTAGGAGAAGGTGAAGAAGAAGAAGAAGAAGAAGAGGAAGAAGGAGAACAAATAGAAAGAGAAGAAGTGATGAAGAAGAAGGAGAAGAACAAGAACAAGAAGGAGAAGAGGGAGATGTAGAAGAAGTAGAAGAAGAAGAAGAAGATGAGGAAGAAGAAGAAGAAGCACAAGAAGAAGAAGAAGAAGAAGAAGAAGAAGAAGAAGAAGAAGAAGAAGAAGAAGAAGAAGAAGATGAAGAAGAAGAAGAAGATGGAGAAAAAGAAGAAGAAGAAGAAGCACAAGAAGAAGAACAAGAAGAAGAAAAAGAAGAAGAAGAAGAAGAAGAAGAAGATGATGATGAAGAGGTGTACGAGGAGGAGGAGGCTTAAGAAGAAGAAGAAGAAGAAGCTGAAGAAGAGAAAAAAGATGAAGAGGAGAAGGAAGAAGGAGAAGAAGAAGAAGAAGAAGAACAAGTAGTAGTAGTCATAGAAGAAGAGGAAGAGGAAGAAGAGGAAGAGGAAGACGAAGAAGAAGAAGAGAAAGAAGAAGAAGAAGAATAAGAAGAAGAAGAAGAAGGGGAAGAAGAAGAAGGAGAAGATGGAGAGGAAGAAAGAGAAGAAGTAAAATTAGAATGAGCAGTAGAAGAACAAGAAAGAAGAAGAAGAAGAAAAAGATGTAGAAGAAGCAGAAGAGTAGAAGAAGAAGAAGAAGAAGGAGAAGGAGAAGAAAAGGAAGAAGAGGAAAAAGAGAAGAAGAAGAAGAAGAAGAAGAAGAAGAAGAGGAAGAAGAAGTAATAGTAGAAGAAGAAGAAGAAGATGAAGAAGATGGAGAAGAAAAAGAAAGAGAAGAAGTAGATGAAGAAGAAGGAGAAGGAGAAGAAGAAGAGAAAGAAGAGAAAGAAGAGGAAGAAGAAGAAGAAGAAGAAGAAGAAGAAGAAGAAGAAGGCAAAGAAGAAGAAGTAGATGAATAAGAAGTAGTAGAAGAAGAAAAACATGAAGAAGAAGAAGAAGAAGAGGAAGATAAAAAGAACAAACACAAGAAGAAGAAGAAGAAGAAGATGAAGAAGAAGAAGATAAACAAGAAGAAGAACAACAAGAAGAAGAGGAAGAAGGAGAAGGAGAAGAAGAAGAAGTTGAAAAGGAAGATCAAGAAGAAGAAGAGAAGGAAGAAGGTGAGGAAGAATAAGAAGAAGAAGAAGAAGAAGAAGAAGTGGAAGCAGAAGAGGGAGAAGAAGATAATGAAGGTGTAGTAATAGAAGAAGAAGGAGAAGACGAAGAAAAAGGAGGAGGAGAAGAAGAAGAAGAAGAAGAAGAGGAGGAGCAGGAGGAG
>JAIUJO010001134.1:40000-42500 GCA_023846275.1 Vanilla planifolia
ACTAAAGCTCTAATACCAGATTGTCAAGCCCCCACCTCAAACAAGTACCACTACATACACAAAAAAATATAGATTTTTTGTTGTTACAACATCGAATGAGGACAAGGAACAAAAACCCAAGGTGGGGACCCAATGATGAGACAAACCCCAACTTCTATTTGAACCCATTTCAAAAACAAATCATGGAACTGATCTAAAATATTTACATAGTGACTTAAAATCCAAAAATATAAACAAAATATGTTTTCTCACACAAAACCTCTCCTCTTTCACACATTTGGTGAAAATGCTCTCCTATATTAGCAACTTTTTCAGCTCTCAGTGTGGTGGATAAATGGGATGCATGACCTATGATGTAGGGAAAAATAAGATTTTTATAAATCCTAGTAGATAAATCCATAATAATTGACAAAGTAAATGAAAAGACATACCATGAATAGTGAAGATGAATCAAATGCATAAAACTAAAACGATACAAGATGTCATATATAAAGCTAGATGAAAAACCAAAAGATATACCAGTTCCTTATTAATTTTGATTATAGCTTTATTATTACCGAGCCCGATTCCCTTGGATGCATTATCCTCTATGGATCCAATCATCATCAAGAAATGACTTCCAACTAGCATCCAACCAAGCACATAACACTAGCCAAATATCTAATCTGAGGATCCATACCCTATTATCCCACACGCTGAGCCTAGTGCCACCAAGCAGGTATTATACCTATTCCTTGTGATCCAATGCACTAGACCTGGTGTAAATTATCATGGAGTCATGACACATAACACTAGGAAGATATCTAATCCGAGGATCGATAACCTGTGATCCCACACACTAGGCCTAGTGGTAAGAATAATGTTCTATGGTATCTCTTTTTGTTATTGTTAATTTTTCAAACATTAATCTAGATAATTGAGCCATATCAAAAGACCATTTCATTCTCTATTGTTTCTTTCTTTACCATACTTCTTTTTTTTAGTTTTTATGAAATTGAAATAAATAACAACAACCAAAACACCATTTGATAGTTAGAAAACCATGTAAAAATATATATTAATATGCTACATCATAGGGTTAAGAATTTATCTACCTTTTCTTGATGTCCTTACAAAAAAATCCTCGCCGACCTTCACTGACGCATGCCAGAACTCTTGAAATCCTCGTTGACTATCTCTGTCACCTTACAGACCTTACGAAATCTTCTAAGAGCACGATGCTGGCTGGCAAAAATCCTGCACTTACTGAATTCTTGCTGCAGTCACATTTTCGCAGAACCTCACACTCCAACAATCTCCCCACACGTGTTTACACAGAAAAGCTTTTTGAACACTTTCCCCACAATCAGATATGTTTTCATAGAAGTGCTTTTCAAAACACACCCTAGTCAGCTTTTATACCCACCACTGAAATTTCTCGAACCCTTGTGAACCAAATGCTAGAAGGCTCAAGAATTGGTTTTCTGCATAACATCACTCCAAATTCATTATTTGCACCTAGATCCTCTGCCTGGAGAGATAGACCTGCACTGAAATTCTTAAAATAACAGATTTACCAACCATAGCCAACTTTAAAATTATAAATATTCCTTCCCCCAAAACGAACTTATGCTATGCTAACATCTACAAAATTTCAAATCTACCCTCAACATTGAAAATTTATCCTATATCCTTAAAAAAAATAATTTATTCCTTAAGGCTTCAAAAATTACAAACTAAAAACCATCAAATCGTCTAAAAAAGCACTTCCTCTTAGAAGCATAAAATAAGGGAAAACTAAGACTATTATAGAAATGAAGAAGAAGAAGTCGAAGAAGAAGAAGAAGAAGAAGAAGAATAAGAAGAAAAATAAGAAGAAGAAGAAGAATAAGAAGAAAAATGAGAAGAAGAAGAAGAAGAAGAAGAAGAAGAAGAAGGAAAAGAATAAGAAAGAGAAGGTGATGGAGAATAAGAAGAAGGAGAATAAGAAGAAGAAGAAGAAGACAAAGGAGAAGAAGAAAAGGAGGAGAAGTGAGAAGAAAGAGAAGAAGAAGAAGAAGAAGAAGAGGTAGAAGGAGAAGAAGAACAAGTAGAAGAAGAAGAAGAAGAAGAAGACAAAGATGAAAAAGAAAAGGACCAAAAAGAAGAAGAAGAAGAAGAAGAAGAAGGAGGAGGAGGAAGAGGAGGAGGATGATGATGAAGAAGAGATAGAAGAAGAAGAAGAAGAAGAAGAAGAAGAAGAAGAAGAAGTAGAGGTAGAAGAAGGAGGAGAAGAAGTTGAAGGAGAGGGAGAAGAAGAAGAAGAAGAAGAAGAGGAAGGAGAAGTGGAAGAAGAAAAAGGAGAAGAGGTGGAAGAAGAACGACAAGAAGGACAAGAAGATCAAGAGTAGGAGGAGGAGAAGGAAGAGGTACCAGAAGAAGAAGAAGAAGTGCATGAGGAAGAAGAATTAGAAGAAGAAGAAGAAGAAGAGGAGGAGGAAGAAGAGGAAGTAGGGGAGGAGGGGGAGGAAGAAGAACCAGA
>JAIUJO010001134.1:50000-52500 GCA_023846275.1 Vanilla planifolia
GAAGAAGAAGAAGAAGAAGAAGAAAAAGAAGAAGAAAAAGAAGAAGAAGAAGAAGAAGAAGAAGATGAAGAAGAAGAAGAATGAGAAGAAGAACAAGAACAGACAAATGAAGAAGAGGAAGAAGAAGTAAATGAAGAAGAATAGGAAGCAGAGGAAAGAGAGGAAGAAGAAGAAATTAAGGGGGTGGAGGAAGAAGAAGTGGAGGAAGAAGAAGAACAAGAAGAAGAAATGAAGATAAAGTTGAAAAAGAAGATCGATAAGAAGAAGAAGAAGAGAAAGAGGTAAAAGAAGAAGAAGAAGAAGAAGGGGAAGTAGAAGAAGATAGAGGAGAAAAAGAAGAAGCAGAAGAAAAAGGAGAAGAAGTAGAAAGAGAAAAAGAAGTTGAAGACGAAGAAGAAGAGGAAGAAAAGGAAGAAGAAGAAGAAGAGGAATAGGAAGAAGAAGAAGAAGAAAAGAGGTTGAAGAAGAAGAAGAAGAAGAAGAAGAGGTAAACGAAAAAGGTGAAGAGGAGGAAGGAAAGGTGGAGGAAGAAGAAGAAGAAGAAGTGGAAGAAGAAGAAGAAGAAGAGTACGACGAAGAGGAGGAAAAAGGAAGGGGAAGAAGAGCAAGGAGAAGAAGAATTAGAAGAAGAAGTAGAAGAAGAAGAAGAAAAAGAAAAAGTAGAGGAGGAGGAAGAAGAAGAAGTAGAGCAAGAAAAAGATGAAGACAAAAAGGAAGAAGAAAAAGAAGAAGAAGAAGAAGAAGTAGAGGAAGAAGAAGAAGAAGAAGAAGAAGAAGAAGAAGGACAAGAAGAAGATGAATAAGAAGAAGAAGAAGAAGAAGAAAGAAAAGAAGAAGGAGAAGCAGAAGAAGAGAAGAACAAGGAAAAGAAGAAGAAGGAGGAGGAGGAGGCATAGGAGGAGGAGGTGGAGAAGAAGAAGAAGTAGAAGAAGATGAAGAAGAAGAAGATGAAGAAGAAGAAGCAAAAGAAACACAAGAAGAAGAAGAAGAAGAAGATGATGAATTGGATGAAGAAGTGCGAGAAGGGGTAGATGAAGAAGAAGAAGAAGAAGAAGAAGAAGGAGAAAAAGAAGAAGAAGAAGTAGAAGAAGTAGTAATAGAAGAAGAAAAGGAAGAAGAAGAAGAAGAAGGAGAAGTAGAATAAGATAAAGCAGAAGATGATGGAGAAGAAAAAGATGAAGAAGAAGAAGGGGAACAGGAAGAAGAAAAGGAGGAGTAGGAAGAAGAAGAAGAAGAAGAAGAAGAAGAGGAAGATGAAGGAGAAGAAGAAGAAGAAGTCGAAGAAGTAGAAGAGAAAGAAGTAGAAGAAGATGTAGAAGACGAAGAAGATGTAGAAGAAGAAGAGATGAAGAAGAAGAACAAGAAGATGATGATGATGATAAAGAAGAAGAAGATGATGAGGGAAATGAGGAAGAACAAGAAGATGAAAATGAAGAGGAAGAAGAATAAGCAGAAGAAGAAGAAGAAGATGATGATGAAGAAGAAGAAGAAAAGTAGAAGTGGAAGAAGAAGTAGAAGAAGGAGAAGGAATAAAAGAAGAAGAAGATTAAGAAGAAGGGGAAGAAGAAGAAGAAGAAGAAGGACAAGAAAAAGAAGAAAAAGAAAATGAGGAAGAAGAAGTAAAAGAAGAAGATGAAGACGAAGAAGATGATGATGATGAAGGAGAAGAAGAAGAAAAATAAGAAGAAGATGAAGAGGAAGAAGAAGAAGAAGAGGAGGAAGAGGAAGAAGAAGAAAAAGAAGAAGAAGTAGGAGAAAAAGATAAAGAGAAGAGAAAGAAGAAGAAGAAGAAGAAGAAGAAGAAGAAGAAGGGAGAGGAGGCGAAGATGGAGAAGAAGTAGAAGAAGAACAAGAAGAGGAAGAGAAGATGAAAAAGAATACAAAGAAAAAGTCAGGGAGGAAGAAGAAGAAGTAAACAAAGAAGAAGAGGAAGAAGAGGAAGAGGAAGAAGAAGAAGAAGAAAAAGAAAAAGTTGAGGAGGATGAGGATGAGAAGAAGAAGTAGAGGAAGAAGAAGAAGAAGGAGATCAAGGCGATGAGAAGAAGGAGAAGGAGAAGAAAAGAGGAAGAAGAAGAAAAATGTGGAGGAGAAGAAGAAGAACAACAAGATGAGGAAGAAGAAATAGAAGAACAAAAAAAAGTAAAAATAGTAGAAGAAGAAGATTAAGAAGTAGAAGAAGAAGAAGAAGAAGAAGTAGATGAAGAAATGCAAGAAGGAGAAATAGAAGGAGAAATAGAAGAAGAAGAAGAAGAAGAAGAAAAAGAAGTGGAAGAAGAAGAACAACAAGTAGAAGTAGTAGAAGAGGAAGAAGGAGAAGAAGAAGAAGAAGAAGAAGAAGAAGGAGAAGAAGAACAAGAAGAAGAAAAAGATGAAGATAAAAAAGAAGAAAAAGAACATGAAGAAGAAGAAGAGGATGATGAAGAAGAAGAGGAGGAGAAGAAAAGAAGAAGAAGAAGATTAAGAAGAAGAAAAAGAAGAGGAAGACGAAAAAGAAGAAGAA
>JAIUJO010001134.1:55000-86341 GCA_023846275.1 Vanilla planifolia
GAAGAAGAAGAAGAAGAAGAACAAGTAGTAGTAGTCATAGAAGAAGAGGAAGAGGAAGAAGAGGAAGAGGAAGACGAAGAAGAAGAAGAGAAAGAAGAAGAAGAAGAATAAGAAGAAGAAGAAGAAGGGGAAGAAGAAGAAGGAGAAGATGGAGAGGAAGAAAGAGATGAAGTAAAATTAGAATGAGCAGTAGAAGAACAAGAAAGAAGAAGAAGAAGAAAAAGATGTAGAAGAAGCAGAAGAGTAGAAGAAGAAGAAGAAGAAGGAGAAGGAGAAGAAAAGGAAGAAGAGGAAAAGAGAAGAAGAAGAAGAAGAAGAAGAAGAAGAAGAGGAAGAAGAAGAAGAAGAAGAAGAAGAAGAAGAAGAGGAAGAAGAAGTAATAGTAGAAGAAGAAGAAGAAGATGAAGAAGATGGAGAAGAAAAAGAAAGAGAAGAAGTAGATGAAGAAGAAGGAGAAGGAGAAGAAGAAGAGAAAGAAGAGAAAGAAGAGGAAGAAGAAGAAGAAGAAGAAGAAGAAGAAGAAGAGGAAGAAGAAGTAATAGTAGAAGAAGAAGAAGAAGATGAAGAAGATGGAGAAGAAAAAGAAAGAGAAGAAGTAGATGAAGAAGAAGGAGAAGGAGAAGAAGAAGAGAAAGAAGAGAAAGAAGAGGAAGAAGAAGAAGAAGAAGAAGAAGAAGAAGAAGAAGAAGGCAAAGAAGAAGAAGTAGATGAATAAGAAGTAGTAGAAGAAGAAAAACATGAAGAAGAAGAAGAAGAAGAGGAAGATAAAAAGAACAAACACAAGAAGAAGAAGAAGAAGAAGATGAAGAAGAAGAAGATAAACAAGAAGAAGAACAACAAGAAGAAGAGGAAGAAGGAGAAGGAGAAGAAGAAGAAGTTGAAAAGGAAGATCAAGAAGGAAGAAGAGAAGGAAGAAGGTGAGGAAGAATAAGAAGAAGAAGAAGAAGAACAAGTGGAAGCAGAAGAGGGAGAAGAAGATAATGAAGGTGTAGTAATAGAAGAAGAAGGAGAAGACGAAGAAAAAGGAGGAGGAGAAGAAGAAGAAGAAGAAGAAGAAGAGGAGCAGGAGGAGAGGAGGAAGAAGAAGAAGAAGAAGTAGAAGAGGTAGAGGGGGATGAAGAAGAAAAAGAAGAAGAAGAAGAATAGGAGGAAGACATAGAAGAAGAAGTAGAAGGAGAAGAAGAAAAAGAAGAAGGAGAAGAAGAAGGAGAAGGAGAATAATAAGAAGCTCAAGTAGAAGAAGAAGAAGAAGAACACGATGAAGAAGACATAGAAGAAGAAGAAGATGAAGAAGAAGTGGAAGAAGAAGTGCCATAAGGAAAAGAAAATGAAGAAGAAGAAGAAGAAGTAGAAGAAGAAGAAGAAGAAGAAGAAGGAGAAGGTGAAGAATAAGAAGCACAAGTAGAAGAAGAAGAAGAAGAAGTCGATGAAGAAGACATAGAAGAAGAAGAAGATGAAGAAGAAGTGGAAGAAGAAGAGCTACAAGGAAAAGAAAATGAAGAAGAAGAAGAAGAAGAAGTACAAGAAGAGGAAGAAGAAGAAGAAGAAGAAGAAGATAAAGAAGAAGAAGATGAAGAATAAGATGATGATGAGGAATGTGATGAGGAACAACAAGAGGAGGAGGAAGAAGAAGACAAAGAGGAAGAAGAAGTAGAAGAAGAGGAAGAAGAAGAAGAAAAAGAAGAAGAAGAAAAAGAAGAAGAAGAAGAAGAAGAAGGAGAAGAGGAAGAAGAAGAAAAAGAAGAAGAAGAAGAGGAAGAAAAGGAAGAGGAAGAAGAGGAAGAAGAAGGAGAATAAGAAGAAGATGAAGAAGAAGTAGAAGAAAATGAAGAAGAAAAAGAAGAAGAAGAAGAATATGAAGATGAAGAAGAAGGAGAAGAAGAAGAGAAGGAAGAAGTAAAAGATGATGGGGAGGAAAAAGAAGAAGAAGAAGAAGATGATGTTTAAGAAGTAGAAGAAGAAAAAGAAGAATAGGAAGAAGAAGAAGAAGAAAAAGTAAAAGAAGAAGAAGAAGAAGAAGAATAACAACAAGAAGAAAAAGAGGAAGAAGTAGAAGAAGAGGAGGAAGGAGAAGAAAAAGAAGAGAAAGAAGGAGAAGAAGAAAAAGATGATTGAGAAGAAGAAGGAGGAGGAGGAGAAGAAGAAGAAGAAGAAGAGGAAAAAGAAAAAGAAGAAGCAAAAGAAGAAGAAGAACATGAAGAAGAAGAAAAAGGAGAAGAAGAAGAAGAATAAGAAAAAGAACGAGAAAAAGTAGAAAAAGAAAAAGAAATAGAGGAACAAGAAGAATAAGAAGAAGAAAAGGAAGAAGAAGGAGAAGAAAGAGAAGAAGAAGAAAAGGAAGAAGAAGAAGAATAAGAAGAAAAAGAAGTAGAAGTGAAAAAGAAAGGAGTAGTAGAAGAAGAAGAAGAAGATTAAGAAGTAGAACAAGGAGAAGATGTCGGAGAAGATGAAGGGGAAGAAGGGGAAGAAGTTGAAGAAGAGTGAGAGGAGGAGGAAGAAGAAGAAGAAGAAGAAGAAGAAGAAGAAGAAGAATAGGAAGAAGAAGAAGAAGTAGAGGGAGAAGAAGAAGAAGAAGAGAAAGAGGAAAAGAAGAAGAACAAGAAGAAGAAGAAGAAGAAGAAGAAGAAAGAAGAAGGAGAAGATGAAGTCGAAGACAAAGAAGGAGAAGGAGAACAAAAGGAAGGAAAAAAAGTAGAAGAAAAAGAAGAAGGATAACTAGAAGAGGAAGAAGAAGAAGAAGAATAAGCAAAAGAAGTAGAAGAGGAAGAAGAAGAACAAGAAGATGAAGAAGAAGAAGAAGAAGAAGAAGAAGAGCAGGAGGAGAGGAGGAAGAAGAAGAAAAAGAAGAAGAAGAAGTGGAAGAAGAAGAGGGAGATGAAGAAGAAAAAAAAGAAGAAAAAGAATAGGAGGAAGACATAGAAGTAGAAGTAGAAGGAGAAGAGGAAAAAGAAAGACAAGAAGAAGGAGAAGGAGAAGAATAAGAAGCACAAGTAGAAGAAGAAGAAGATGATGATGATGAAGAAGAGGAAGAAGAAGAAGAAAATGAAGAAGAAGAGCTACAAAGAAAAGAAAATGAAGAAGAAGAAGAAGAAGAAATAGAAGAAGAAGAAGAAGAAGAAGATAAAGAAGAAGATGATGAAGAACAAGATGATGATGAAGAAGGGGATGAGGAAGAAGAAGAGGAGGAGGAAGAAGAAGTAGAAGAGGAAGAAGAAGTAGAAGAAGAAGAAGAAAAAGAAGAAGAAGAAGAAGGAGAAGAAGAAGAAAAAGAAGAAGAAGAAGAAGGAGAAGAAGAAGAAGAAGAAGAAGGAGAAAAGGAAGAAGAAGAAAAAGAAGAAGAAGAAGAGGAAGAAGAGGAAGAAGAAGGAGAAAAAGAAGAATGGAGAAGAAGTAGAAGAAGAAAATGAAGAAGAGGAAGAAAAAGAAGAAGAAGAAGATGAAGAAGAAGGAGAAGAAGAAGAGATGGAAGAAGTAAAAGATGATGGGGAGGCAAAAGAAGAAGAAGAAGAAGATGAGGTTTAAGAAGAAGAAGAAGAAGAAGTAGAAGAAGAAAAAGAACAATAGGAAGAAGAAGAAGAAGAACAAGAAAAAGTAGTAGAAGAAGAAGAAGAAGAGAAGAAGTGGAAGAAGAAGAAGAAGAAAAAGAGGAAGAAGTAGAAGAAGAGGAGGAAGGAGAAGAAAAAGAAGAGAAAGAAGGAGAAGAAGAAAAAGATGATAAAGAAGGAGGAGGAGGAGGAGGTGAAGAAGAAGAAGACGAAGAGGAAGAAGAAAAAGAAGAAGCAAAGGAAGAAGAACATTAAGAAGAAGAAGGAGAAGAAGAAGAATAAGAAGAAGAACGAGAAAATTTAAAAAAAGAAAATGAAATAGAGGAACAAGAAGCCTAAGAAGAAGAAGAGGACGAAGAAGGAGAAGAAGAAGAAGAAGAAGAAGAAGAAGAAGAAGAAAAGGAAGAAGAAGAAGAAGAAGAAGAAGAAGAAGAAGAAAAAAAAACAAGAAGAGGAAGAAGAAGAAGTAGAAGAGAAAGAGAAAGCAGGAGTAGTAGAAGAAGAAGAAGAAGAAGATTAAGAAGTAGAACAAGAGAAGAAGTAGGAGAAGAAGAAGAGGAAGAAGGAGAAGAAGTTGAACAAGAATGAGAAGTAGAAGAAGAAGAAGAAGAAGAAGAAAAATAGGATGAAGAAGAAGAAGTAGAGGGAGAAGTAGAACAAGAAGAAGGAGAAGAAGAAGAACAAAAAAAAGGGGAAAAGAGGAAGAAAAAGAAGAAGAAGAAGAAGAAGAGCAAGAACAAGATTAAGAAGGAGAAGAAGAAGAAGAAGAAGAAGAAGAAGAAGAAAAAGGAGAAGAAGAAGAAGAAGAAGAAGGAGAAGGAGAACAAAAAGAAAGAAAAGAAGTAGAAGAAAAAGAAGAAGGAGAATTAGAAGAGGAAGAAGAAGAATAAGCAAAAGAAGTAGAAGAGGAAGAAGAAGAAGAAAAAGAAGAAGAAGAAAAAGAAGAAGAACAAGAAGAAGAAGAAGATGAAAAGGAAGAAGTTGAAAATGAAGAATAAGAAGATGAAGATGTTGATGAAGAAGAAGAAGATGAAGAAGGATGAGAAGAAGAGAGAAGAAGAAGAAAAAGAGGAAAAAATAGAAGAAGAAGAAGATGTAGAAGAAGTATAAGAAGGAGAAGAAGAAGAAGTTTAACAAGAAGAGCAAGAAAGAGAAGAAGAAGGAGAAGAAGAAGAAGAAGAAGAAGATGAAGAAAAAGAAGAAGATGAAAAGAAGAAGAAAAAGAAGTAGAAGAAGAAGATGATGAAGAAGAAGAAGAAGATGATGAAGAAGAGGAAGAGGATGAGGAAATAGAAGAGAAGGAGGAGGAAGAAGAAGATGAAGAAGGAGGAGAAGAATAAGAAAAAGAAGAGAAGTAGTAGAAGAGAAAAAAGAAGAAGAAGAAGAAGTAGAAGATGAAGAAGAGGAAGAAGAAGAAGAAGATGAAGAAGGAGAAGAAGGAGAAGAAAAAAAAGAAGAAGAAGAAGCAGAAGAAGTCAGCGAGGAAGAAGAATAAGAAGAAGATGATAATGATTTAGAAGAAGTACAAGAAGAAGAAGAAGAAGAAGAAGAAGAAGAAGAAGAAAAAGAAGTTGAAGAAGAAGAAGAAGAAGAAGAAGAAAAAGAAGTAGAAGAAGAAGAATAAGAACAAGAAGAAGAAGAAGAGGAAGAAGAAGAAGAAGAGGAGGAGGTAAAAGATGATGAAGAAAAAGAAGAAGAAGAAGAAAACGAAAAGGAAGAAGAAAAAGTAGAAGTGGAAAATGTTGAAGTAGAAGAAGAAGAGGAAGAAGGAGAAGAAGGAGAAGAAGAACGAGAAGGAGAAGAAAAAGAAAGAGAAGAAATAGATCAAGAAGAAGGAAAAGAAGAAGAAGAAGAAGAAGAAGAGGAAGAAGAAGAAGAACTAGAATCAGAAGAACGAGAAGAAGAAGAAGAAGTGGAAGAAGAAGAAGAAGAAGAGGAGGAGAAGGAAGAAGAAGAAGAAGAAAAAGAAGAAGAAGAAGAAGAAGGAAACAAAGAAGAAGAAGAAAAAGAAGAAGAAGAGGAAGAAGATGAAGAAGAAGAAGAAGAAGAAGAAGAGAAGAAGAAGAAGAAGAAAATGGAGATGAAGAAGAAAATGGAGATGAAGAAGAAAAAGAAGAACAAGAATAATAGGTGGAAGAAAAAGAAGAAGAAGAATAAGAAGATAAAGAAAAAGAAGAAGGACAAGAATAAGAAGAAGAAAACAAGCAAAAGATGAAGAAGAAGAAGAAGAAGAAGAAGTGGAGGAAGAAGAAGAAGAAGATGAAGAAGAAGACGATGATAAAGAAGAAAAGGATGAGGAAGGAGATGAGGAGGAGGAAGAAGAGAAAGAAGAGAAGATGAAGAAGAAGAAGAACATGATGATGAAGAAGAAGTGGAATAGGAAGAAGAAGAGGAGCAGGAGGAAGAAGAAGAAGAAGAAGAGGTAGAAGATGAATAAGAGGAAGAAGACAAAGGAGAATGACAAGAAGAAGAAAAGGAAGAAGTAGAAGAAGAAGATGATGTATAAGAAGCAGAAGAGAAGAAGAAGAAGATGAAGAAGAAAAAGAAAAAGAAGTAGAAGAAGAAGATGTGGCAGAAGAAGAAGAAGAAGAAGAAAAAGAGGTAGAAGTAAGAAGAAGAAGAAGAAGAAGAAGAGGAAGAAGAAGAAGAAGAAGAAGATGAGGAGAAGAAGAAGAAGAAGAACATGATTAAAAACAAGAAGAAGAAGAAGAAGAAGAAGAAGAGCAAGAAGAAGAAGAAGAAGTAGAAGAAGCAAAGGAAGAAGAAGAAGAAACTGAAGAAGAAGAAGGAGAAGGAGAAGAAGAAGAAGAAGAAGGAGAAAAAGAAGAAAATGAAAATGAAATAGACGAAGAAAAAGTAGAAGAAGAAGAGGAAGAAGAAGAAGAAGTAAAGGACGAAGAAGAAGAAGAAGTTGGAGAAGAAGAAGAAGAAAATGGAGGAGAAGAAGAAGAGAAGAAGAATAGAAGAAGAAGATGAAGGAGGAGAAGAAGAAGAAGATGATGATGATGATGGAGAAGACGAAGAAGAAGAGGAAGAAGAAGAAGAAGATAATGATGAAGAAAGAGAAAAAGGAGGAGAAGAAGTAAAAGAAGAAGAAGAAGCAGAAGAAGAAGAAGAAGAAGAAGAAGAAGTAGAAGAAAGAGAAGAAGTAGTAGAAGATGGAGAGGAAGGAGAAGAAGTAGAACAAGAAGGAGAAGAAGAAGAACAAGAACAAGAACAAGAAGAAGAAGTAGAAGAATAAGAAGAATAAGATGAAGAAGTAGAAGAAGAAGAAGAAGAAGAAGAAGAAGAAGAAGAAGATGGAGAAGAAGAAGAAGAAGTAGAAGAAGAAGAGGAAAAAGAGAAGAAGAAGAAGAAAAAGAAGAAGTGGGAGGAGAAGGAAGAGAAGAAGAAAAAGAAGAAGAAGAAGGAGAAGGAGATGAAGAAGAAGTTAAAGTAGAAGAAGAAGCAGAAGAAGGAGGAGTAGAAAAATAATGAGAAGAAGTAAACGAAGAAGAAGGAGAAGGAGAAGAAAAGAAAAGAAGAAGAGAATGAGAAGAAGAAGAAGAAGAAGAAGAAGAAGAGAAGAAATCAAAGAAGATGAAGAAGAAGGAGAAGAGGAAAAGAAGAAGAAGTAGAGGACAAGAAATAAAAGAAGAAGAAGAACAACAACACCAAGATCAAGAAGATGTAGCATAAGAAGAAGAAGGAGAAGAAGAAGAAGAAAAAGAAGAAGAAGAACAAGGAGAACTAGAAGTCGAAATAGAAGAAGAAGAACAAATAGAACAAGCAGTAGAAGAAGAAGAAGAAGGTGATGAAGTTGAAGAAGAGAATGATGGAGATGAAGAAGAAGAGGAAGACGAGGAAGAAGAAGAGGAAAAGAAAGTAAGAAGAAGAAGAAGATGGTGAAGAAGAAGAAGAAGATGAAGAAGAAGAAGAAGAAAAAGAAGAAGAAGAAGAAGATAAGGAAAAGAAGAGAAAGACGAAAAAGATGAAGAAGAAGGAGGAGAAGTAGAAGAAGGAGGAGAAGAAGAAGAAGAGGAAGTAGAAGCAGAAGAAGTACAAGTAGTAGTTGAAGAAGAAGCAGTAGAAGAAGAATTAGAAGAAGAAGTGGAAGAAGATGAATAAAAAGAAGAGGAAAAAGAAGAAGAAGAAGAAGAAGAAGAAGAAGAAGAAGAAGAAGAAGAAGTAAAAGAAGAAGAAGTAGTAGTAAAATAAGAAGAAGAAGAAGAAGTGGAAGGGGAAGAAGAAAAAGAATAAGAAGAAGTAGATGAAGGAGAAGAAGATGAAGAAGAAGAAGCAGAATTTGAAGAAGAAGATAGAGAAGAAGTAGAAGAAGAAGTAGAAGAAGAGGAAGAACAAGAAGAGGTAGTATAAGAATTGGAATAAGAATAAGAAGAAGAAGGAGAAGAAGAATATGAAGAAGAAGAAGGAGAAGAAGAAGAAGAAGTTGAAGAAGGAGAAGAAGTTGAAGTCAGAGGAGGAGCAGGAGATGAAGAAAGAAGAAGCAGAAGAAGAAGAAGAAGAAGAAGAAGAAGAAGAAGAAGATGATGATGATGATGATGATGATGATGATGAAGATGAAGAAGAAGGAGAATAATAGGAAGAAAAGGTGATGACAATGAAGAAAAAGAAGAAGTAAAAGAAGTAGATGATGATGAAGAAGAAGAAGAAGGTGAAGAAGAAGAAAAGGAACAAAAAGAAGGGAAAGAAGAAGAAGTATAGGAGGAAGAAGAATAGGAAGAGGAAGAAGATGTAGAGGAAGAAGAAGAATAAAAAGAGGAAGAAGAAGAAGCGGATGAAGAGGAGAGAGTGAAAGAGGAGGAAGAAGAAGAAGAAAAGAAGGAGGAGAAGAATAAAAAGAAGTAGAATGAGTAGAAAAAGGTCAAGAAGAGGAAAAGAAGAAGAAGAAGAAGAAGAAGAAGAAGAAGAAGAAGAAGAAGAAGATGATGATGATGATGATGATGATGATGATGATGATGAAGATGAAGAAGAAGGAGAATAATAGGAAGAAAAGGTGATGACAATGAAGAAAAAGAAGAAATAAAAGAAGTAGATGATGAAGAAGAAGAAGAAGAAGGTGAAGAAGAAGAAAAGGAACAAAAAGAAGGGAAAGAAGAAGAAGTATAGGAGGAAGAAGAATAGGAAGAGGAAGAAGATATAGAGAAGAAGAATAAAAAGAGGAAGAAGAAGAAGCAGATGAAGAGGAGAGAGTGAAAGAGGAGGAAGAAGAAGAAGAAAAAGAAGGAGGAGAAGAATAAAAAGAAGTAGAATGAGTAGAAAAAGGTCAAGAAGAGAAAAAGAAGAAGAAGAAGAAGAAGAAGAAGAAGAAGAAGAAGAAGAAAAAGAAGAAGAATAGGAGATAGAAGTAATAGAAGAAGAACAAGTAGTTAGAAAGAATTAGAAGAAGAATAATAAGAAGAACAAGAAGAAGAAGTTGTGGAAGAAGAGAAGAAGAAGAAGAAGAAGAAGAAGAAGGAGAAGAATAAGGAAAAGGAGAAGACGAAGTAGAAGGAGGAGTAGGAGAAGAAGAAGATGAAATAGAAGTAGAAGAAGTAGAAGAAGCAGTTAAAGAAGTAGAACAAGAAGAATTAGAAGAAGCAGAAGAAGATGAAGAAAAAGAAGAGGAAAAGAAGAAGAACAGGGAGAAGGAGAAGTAAAAGAAGAAGAAGAAGAAGAATAAGATGAAGAAGATGTGGAAGAGGAAGAAGAAAGAGAATAAGAAGAAGAGAAGAAGAAGAAGATGATGAAGAAGAAGAAGCAGAATTCGAAGAAGGAGAAGAAGAAGTTAAAGAAGAAGAAGAAGTTGAAGAAGAAGAAGAAGAAGTAGAATAAGAATGAGAATATGAATAATAATAATAATAAGAAGAAGAAGAAGAACAAGGAGTAGAAGGAGAAGGAGAAGAAGTAGAAGAAGGAGAAGAAGAAGGAGGAGAAGAAGAAGTCAAAGTAAGAGGAGGAGCAGGAGAAGAAGAAAGACGAAGAAGAAGAAGAAGAAGAAGAAGAAGAAGAGAAGAGAAGAAGAAGAAGAAGAAGAAGAAGAAGAAAAGAGGAAGAGAAGAGGAAGACAAGGACGAAGAGGAAGTAGAAGAAGTATATGATGAAGAAGAAGTGGAAGAAGAAGAAGAAGAAGAAGAAGAAGGGTAAATAAAAGAAAGGGAAGAAGAAGAAAAATTGGAAGAAGAAAAGAAGAAAAAGAACAAGAAGAAAGACAAGAAGAAGAAGAGGAAGAAAAAGAAGAACGGGAAGAAGAAGAACATGAAGAAGAGGAAGAGGAAGATTAAGAAGAAGAAGAACAAAAGGAAGAGAGGAACTAGAGAAGGAAGAAGAAGAAGATGAAGAAGAAGCAGAAGTAGTACAGAATGAAGAACAAGAAGAAGAGAAGAAGAAAAGAAAGGACAAGAAGAAGAAGAAGGAGGGGAAGAAAAAGATGGAGAACAAGAAGAAGAATACGAAGAAGAAGAGGATGAAGAAGAAGAAGATGAAAGAAGAAATAGAAGAAGACGACGAAGAAGAAGAAGAGGAGAAGAAGGGAAAAAGAAGAAGAAGAAGAGCAAGAAGGGGACGAAGAAGGAGATATAGAAGAAGAAGACAAAGAAGAGGAAAAGAAGTGGAAGAAGAAGAGGAAGAAGAAGAAGAAGAGGAAGAAGAAGAAGAAGAAGAGAAAGACGAAGAAGAGGTAGAAGAAGACGAAGAAGAGGAAGATGAAGAAGAGAGAAGATGAGAAGTTGAAGAGGAAGATGAAGAAATGGAACAAGAGGAAGAAGTGGACGAAAAAGATGAAGAAGGAATAGAAAAAGAAGAAAAAGGAGAAGAAAAAGACAAAGTAGAAATAAAAGAAGAAGAAGAAGATGGGGAAAAAGAAGAAGAAGGGGAAGAAGAAGAGGACAAAGAAGAAGAATGGGAAGATGGAGAAGAGGAAGATGATGAAGAGGGAGAAGAAGAAGAATAATAAAAGGAAAAGAAGAAAGGGACGAAGAAGAAGAGGGAGAAGAGGAGTGAGAGGAAGAAGATGAAGAAGAAGAAGAAGAAGAAGGAGAAGGAGAAGAATAAGATGTAGAAGTAGAATAATTAGAAGATGATGAAGCAGAGGAAGAAGAAGAAGAAGAAGTAGAAGAAATAGAAGAAGAAAAAGAGAAAGACGAAGAAGAAGAAGAGGAAGAAGAAGAAGAAGAAGAAAAAGGAGAAGAAGTGGAAGAAGATGAAGAAGAAGAAAAGAAGAAGTGAAAGAGGAAAAGAAGAAGAAGAAGAAGTAGAAGAAAGAGTAGGAGAAGAAGAACAAGAAGAAGAAGTAAAAGGAGAAGTCAAAGAGGAAGTAATAGATGTAAAAGAAGAAGTAAAAGAAGAAGAAGAAGATGAGGAAAAGAAGCAGAATAAGAAGTAGTAGTAATAGAAGAATAAAAAGAAGAAGAAGAAGAAGAAGAAGAAGAAGAAGAAGAAGTAGTAGAAGAAGAAGAAGTAGAAGTAGAAGAAGTAGTAGAAGAAGGAGAAGGAGAGGAAGCAGAAGGGGAAGAAGAAGGAGAAGAAGATGTATAAGAAGAAGGAGAAGAAGAAGAAGAAGAAGAAGAAGAAGTGGAAGATGAAAGGAAATAAGGCAAAGAGGAAGAAGAAGTTATAGAAGAAAAAGATGAGGAAGAAGATGAAAAAGTAGAAGAGGAGCAACAAAAAGAGAAGAAGAACAAGAAGAAGAAGAAGATGAAGAAGAAGAAGTGGAAGAAGATTAAGACGAAGAAGAAGAGAAAAAGAAGGAGAAGGAGAAGAAGAAGAAGAAATAAAAGAAAAAAAGATGGAGAAGTAGAATGGGATGAAGAAGAAGAAGAAGTAGAAGAAGAAGGGGAAGAAGAAGAAGAGGAGAAGACGAACAACAGGAAGAGAAGAAGAAGAAGAAAAGAAGAAAATAAAGAAAAAGAAGAAGAAGAAGAAGAAGAAGAAGAAGAAGAAGAAGAAGTAGGAGGAAGAGAAGAAGAAGGGGAAAAAAAGAAGAGGAAGAAGAAGAAGAATAGGAAGAAGAAGACAAAAAGGTAGAAGAAGAGGAAGAAGATGAAGAGGAGTAGCAAGATGAAGTGGAAGAAGAAGAAGTAAATGAACAAGTGGAAGAAGAGGAAGAAGAGGAGAAAAAAAAGAACAAAATGAATAAGAAGGGGAAGGAGAAGAACAAGAAGACAAAGAAGAAGGAGAAGAAGAAGAAGAGGAGGAGGAGGAAAACAAAGAAGAGGATGAAGAAGAAAAAGAAGAAGAAGAAGAAGGTGAACATGAAGAAGAAGAAGAAGAAGATGTAGAAGAAGTAGAAGAAGTAGTAGATGAAGAAGAACTAGAAGAAGAAGAAGTCGAAGAATAAGATGGATAAGAAGAAGAAGATGAAGATGAAGAAGAACAAGAAATAGAAGAAGAAAATGTTGAATAAGAAGAAGGAGAAGAAAAAAAGAAGAAGGTGTCGAAGAAGGAGTAAACGAAGAAGAAGAAGAAGAAGAGGAAGAAGAAGTAGTGAAAGAAGAAGAAGACGAAGAAGAAGAAGATGAAGAAGAAGTAGAAGAAGAAGAAGTGGAAGAAGAAGAAGAAGAAGAAATTGAGGAAAACAAAGAGAAGAAGAAGAAGAATAAGAAGAAGAAGGAAAACAAGAAGAAGAGGAAGAACAAGAAGAAGAAGTAGGAGAAGAAGTAAAGGAAGAAGAAGAAGAAGGAGAAGTAGAAGAAGAGGAAGAATAAGAAGATTGGGAAGGTGAATGATGAAGAAGAGCAAGAAGAAGACGAAGAAGAGGAAGATGAAGAAGAGAAAGAAGATGAAGAAGATGAAGAGGAAGATGGAGAAATGGAATAAGAGGAACAAGTGGAAGAAAAAGAAGAAAAAGGAGAAGAAAAAGAACAAAAAGACAAAGTAGAAATAGAAGAAGAAGAAGATGGGGAAAAAGAAGAAGAAGGGGAAGAAGAAGAAGAGGACAAAGAAGACGAATGGGAAGAAGGAGAAGAGGAAGATGATGAAGATGGAGAAGAAGAAGAATAATAAAAGGAAAAAGAAGAAAGGGACGAAGAAAAAGAGGGAGAAGAGGAGCGAGAGGAAGAAGATGAAGAAGAAGAAGAAGAAGAAGAAGGAGAAGGAGAAAATAAGATGTAGAAGTAGAATAATTAGAAGATGATGAAGCAGAGAAAGAAGAAGAAGAAGAAGAAGAAGATGATGAAGTAGAAGAAATAGAAGAAGAAAAAGAGGAAGACAAAGAAGAAGAAGAGGAAGAAGAAGAAGAAGCAGAAAAAGGAGAAGAACTGGAAGAAGAAAAGAAGAAGTGAAAGAAGAAAAGAAGAAGAAGAAGAAGCAAAAGAAGAAGTAGAAGAAAGAGTAGGAGAAGAAGAACAAGAAGAAGAAGAAGTAGAAGAAATAAAACAAGAAGTCGAAGAGGAAGTAGTAGAGGTAAAAGAAGAAGTAAAAGAAGAAGAAGAAGATGAGGAAAAAGAATAAGAATAAGAAGAAGTAGTAGTAATAGAAGAATAAATAGAAGAAGAAGAAGAAGAAGAAGAAAAAGAAGAAGTAGAAGAAGAAGAAGTAGAAGTGGAAGAAGTTGTAGAAGAAGGAGAAGGAGAAGAAGTAGAAGGGGAAGAAGAAGGAGAAGAAGAAGAAGAAGAAGATGTCGAAGTATGAGAAGAGGAAGAAGAAGGAGAAGAAGAAGTGGAAGATGAAAGGAAATAAGGCAAAGAGGAAGAAGTTATAGAAGAAAAAGAAGAGAAAGAAGAAGAAAAAGTAGAAGAGGAGGAAGAGAAAGAGAAGAAGAAGAAGAAGAAGATGATGATGAAGACGAAGTGGAAGAAGATTAAGACGAAGAAGAAGAGAAAAAGAAGGAGAAGGAGAATAACAAGAAGAAATAAAAGAAAAAAAGGTGGAGATGCAGAATGGGAAGAAGAAGAAGAAGAAGTAGAAGAAGAAGGGGAAGAAGAAGAAGATGAAGAAGACGAACAACAGGAAGAGGAAGAAGAAGAAAAAAAGAAGAAAATAAAGAAAAAGAAGAAGAACAAGAAGAAGAAGTAGGAGGAAGACAAGAAGAAGGGGAAAAAAAGAAGAGGAAGAAGAAGAAGAATAGGAAGAAGAAGACAAAAAGTAGAAGAAGAGGAAGAAGATGAAGAGGAGTAGCAAGATGAAGTGGAAGAAGAAGTAAATGAACAAGAGGAAGAAGAGGAGAAAAAGAAGAACAAAATGAACAAGAAGGGGAAGGAGAAGAAGGAGAAGAACAAGAAGACAAAGAAGGAGAAGAAGAAGAAGAGGAGGAGGAAAATAAAGAAGAGGTTGAAGAAGAAGAAGAAGAAGAAGGTGAACATGAAGAAGAAGAAGAAGTAGAAGAAGAAGTAGTAGAAGAAGAAGAACTAGAAGAAGAAGAAGTAGAAGAATGAGATGGATAACAAGAAGAAGATGAAGAAGAACAAGAAATAGAAGAAGAAAAAGTTGAATAAGAAGAAGGAGAAGAAAAAAAGAAGAAGAAGGTGTCGAAGAAGGAGTAAACGAAGAAGAAGAAGAGGAAGAAGAAGTAGTGAAAGAAGAAGAAGACGAAGAAGAAGTGGAAGAAGAAGAAGTAGAAATTGAGGAAAACAAAGAGAAGAAGAAGAAGGAAAACAAGAAGAAGAGGAAGAACAAGAAGAAGTAGGAGAAGTAAAGGAAGAAGAAAAAGAAGGAGAAGTAGAAGAAAAGGAAGAATAAGAAGAATGAGAAGGAGAATGATGAAGAAGAGGAAGATGAAGAAGAGAAAGAAGATGAAGAATTTGAAGAGGAAGATGGAGAAATGAAATAAGAGGAACAAGTGGAAGAAAAAGATGAAGAAGGAATATAAAAAGAAGAAAAAGGAGAAGAAAAAGAAGAAAAAGAGAAAGTAGAAGTAAAAGAAGAAGAAGAAGAAGGGTAAGAAGAAGAAGAGGACGAAGAAGAAGAATTGGAAGAAGGAGAAGAGAAAGATGATGAAGAGGGAGAAGAAGAAGAAAAATAAAAGGAAGAAGAAGAAAAGGACGAAGAAGAAGAGGGAGAAGAGGAGTGAGAGGAAGAAGATGAAGAAGAAGAAGAAGAAGAAGGAGAAGGAGAAGAATAAGAAGTAGAAAAATTAGAAGATGATGAAGCAAAGGAAGAAGAAGAAGAAGAAGAAGAAGAATTAGAAGAAATAAAAGAAGAAAAAGAGGAAGACAAAGAAGAAGAAGGGGAAGAAGAACAAGAAGAAGAAAAAGGAGAAGAAGTGGAAGAAGATGAAGAAGAAGCAGAAGAAGAAGTGAGGAAAGAGTAGGAGAAGAAGAACAAGTAGAAGAAGTAAAAGAAGAAGTCGAAGAGGAGGTAGTAAAGGTAAAAGAAGAAGTAGAAGAAGAAGAAGATGATGTGGAAAAAGAAGAAGAAGAAGAAGAAGTAGTAGTAGTAATAGAAGAATAAGAAGAAGAAGAAGAAGAAGAAGAAGAAGAAGAAGAAAAAGAGGAAGTAAAAGAAGAAGTAGAAGAGGAAGAAGTAGTAGATGAAGGAGATGGAGAAGAAGCAGAAGGGGAAGAAGAAAGAGAAGAAGATGTATAAGAAGAAGGAGAAGAAGAAGAAGAAGAAGATGTCGAAGTAAGAGAAGAGGAAGAAGAAGAAGAAGAAGAAGAAGTGGAAGATGAAAGGAAATAAGTCGAAGAGGAAGAAGAAGTTATAGAAGAAAAAGATGAGGAAGAAGAAGAAAAAATAGAAGAGGAGGAAGAAAAAAAGAGGAAGAAGAAGAAGAAGATGAAGAAAAAGAAGTGGAAGAAGATTAAGACGAAGAAGAAGAAAAAAAGAAGGAGAAGGAGAAGAAGAAGAAGAAAGAAAAGAAAAAAAGATGGAGAAGTAGAATGGGAAGAAAAAGAAGAAGAAGAAGTAGAAGAAGAGCAAGAAGAAGAAGAGGAAGAAGACGAACAACAGGAAGAGGAAGAAGAAGAAGAAAAAGAAGAAAATAAAGAAAAAGATGAAGAACAAAAAGAAGAAGTAGGAGGAGGAGAAGAAGAAGGGGAAAAAAAAGAAGAGGAAGAAGAAGAAGAATAGGAAGAAGAAGAAGAATAGGAAGAAGAAGGCAAAAAAGTAGAAGAAGAGGAAGAAGATGAAGAGGAGCAAGATGAAGCAGAAGAAGAAGAAGTAAATGAACAAGAGGAAGAAGAAGAAGAAGAGGAGAAAAAGAAGAACAAAAAGAACAAGAAGGGGAAGGAGAAGAAGGAGAAGAACAAGAAAATAAAGGAGAAGAAAAAGAAGAGGAGGAGTAGGTGGAAAACAAAGAAGAGGAAGAAGGAGAAGAAGAAGAAGAAGAAGAAGGTGAACATGAAGAAGAAGAAGAAGAAGATGTAGAAGAAGTAGAAGAAGAAGTAATAGAAGAAGAAGAACTAGAAGAAGAAGAAGTAGAAGAATGAGATGGATAAGAAGAAGAAGATGAAGGTGAAGAAGAAAGAGAAATAGAAGAAGAAAAAGTTGAATAAGAAGAAGGAGAAGAAAAAAAGAAGAAGAAGGTCTCAAAGAAGGGGTGAACGAAGAAGAAGAGGTAGAAGAAGTAGTGAAAGAAGAAGAAGACGAAGAAGAAGTAGAAGAAGAAGAAGTAGATATTGAGGAAAACAAAGAGAGGGAGAAGAAGAATAAGAAGAAGAAGAAGGAAAACAAGAAGAAGAGGAAGAACAAGAAGAAGAAGTAGGAGAAGAAGTAGCAGAAGAAGTAAAGGAAGAAGAAAAAGAAGGAGAAGCAGAAGAAGAGAAAGAATAAGAAGAATGGGAAGAAGGTGTTGATGAGGTAGCAGAAGAGTAGGAAGAAGAAGAAGAAGAACAGGAAGAATAAGAAAAGGAACAAGAGGAACAAGAGGAAGAAGAAGAAGAAGAAGAAGAAGAAGTTATAAAGGAAGAACAAGAAGAAAAAAGACAATAAAAAGAAGAAGAAGGAGAAGAAGAATGCAAAGAAAAAGAAGAGGAAGAAGAAGAAGACTAGGAATAAGAATAAGTAGAAGTGGAAGAAGATGAAGAGGATGAAGAAGAAGAAAAAGAAGAAGAGGAAGAAGAAGAAGAAGAAGAAGAAGAAGAAGATGTGGAATAAGAAGCAGAAGGAGAAGAGGATGTAGAAGAAGAAGAAGAAGACAAGGAGAGGAAGAAGAACAAGAAGAAGAGGAAGTTGCAGAAGAAGAAGAAGGAGAAGAAGAAGAAGAGTATGAAGAAGAAGAGGAAAAAGAAGACAAAGAAGAAGACAAGGAACAAGAAAAAAAGAAGCAGTAGAAGAAGAAGGAGAAGAAGAAGAAGAAGAAGAGGAAGAAAAGGAAGAAGAAGAAGAAGAAGAAGTAGAAGAGAAGGAGGGAAGAAAAAGAAGAAGAGGAGGATGAGAAGAAGAGGATGATGATGAAGAAGAAGATGAGAAGGAAGAAGAAGAGGATGATGATGAAGAAGAAGATGAGAAGTAAGAAGAAGAGGAAGAGGAAAAGGAAGAAGAAGAGGAAGAGAAAGAACAAGAGGAAGAAGAAGAAGAAGAGGAAGAACAAGAACAAGAACAAGAAGAAGAGAAACAAGAAGAGGAAAAGAAGAAGAGCATAAAGAAGAAGAAGAGGACGGACAAGAAGAAGAAGAAGAAGAAGAAGAAGAAGAGGAAAAAGAAGAGGAAGATGAGAAAGAAGAAGAAGAAGAAGAAGAAGAAGAAGAAGAAGAAGAAGTGGAAGAAGAAGAAGCAGGAGTAGAAGAAGAAGAAGAAGAAGAAGAAGAAGAAGAAGAAGAATAAGTAGAAAAAGTAGAAGGAGAAGAAGAAGAACTAGAAAAAGAAAAAAGGAGAAGAAGAAGAAGAAGAAGAAGAGGCAGAAGAAGAAGAAGTCAAAGATGATGAAGAAAAAGAGGAACAAGAACAAGAAGAAAAAGAAGTAGAGGGGAAGAACAAGATGAAAAAGAAGAAGAAGAAGAAGAAGAAATATGAAGAAAAATAAGAAAATGTGGTAGAAAGAAAAGAGAAGAAGAAGAAGAAGAAGAAGATGAGGGAGAAGAAGAAGAAGGAGAAGAAGATGAATAAGTAAGAAAGAAGGAGGAGGAGAAGAAGAAGAAGAAGAAGAAGAAAATGAAGAAGAAGAAAAAGAAGAAGAAGAAGAGGGAGAAAAAGAAGAGGAAGAGGAAGAAGAAGAAGAAGAAAAGAGGAAGAAGATAAAAAGGAAGAAGAAGAAGAAGATGAAGAAAAAAGGGAAGAAGAAGAAGAAGAGGAAGATGAGAAGAAGTAGAAGTGGAAGAAGAAATTGAAGGGGAAGAGAAAGAAGTAGAGGAAGAGAAATAAGAAAAGAAAGGACAAGAAGAACAGGAAGAAGAGATAGAAGTAGTAGAACTAGAAAAAGAAGTAAAAGAAGAAGAAGAAGAAGAAGAAGAAGAAGTAGCATATTAGTAGTAGTAGTAGTAGAAGAAGAAGAAGGAGAAGTGGAAGGAGAAGAAGAAGAAGAAGAAGACAAGTAGAAGAAGAAAAAGGAGAAGAAAAAGAAGAAGAGGAAGATGAAGCGAAAGAAGAAGAAGAAGTCAAAGGAGTAAAAGATGATGATGAAGAAGAAGAAGAAGAAGTTGAGGGGATGAAGAAAGGAAAAAGAAGATGAAAAAGAAGAAGAAAAGGAAGAAGAAGAATAAGAGAAAGAGGAGGAGGAAAAATAACAGAAGAAGAAGAAGAATAATAATAAGAATAATAATAATATGAAGATGAAGAAGAAGAAGAAGGGAAAGAAGAAGAAAAAGAAGAAGAAGAAGAAGAAGAAGAAGAAGAGGAGGAGGAGAAGTAGAAGAAGAGGAAGAAGAAAAAGAAGAGGAAGAATGTGAAGAAGAAGAAGAAGAAAAAGGAGAAGAAGAGGAAGACAAAGAAGAGGAAGAAGGAGAAGAAGAAGAAGGGGAAGAAGAACAAGTAGAAGTGGAAGAAGAAGAGGAGGTGGAAGAAGAAGAGAAAGAAGAAAATAAGGAAGAAGAAGATAAAGAATAAGAAGAAGAAGAAGAAGAGGAAGTTGAGGAGAATAGGAAGAAAAAGAAGAAATAGAAGAGGAAGTTGAGGAGAATAGGAAGAAGAAGAAGAATAAGAAGAAGAAGTGGATGAGGAAGAAAAGACTAAGTGAAAGAAGAAGGGGAAGAAAGCGAAGAAGAAGAAGGACAAGAAGTGGAAGAAGAGAGAGAACGAGAGGAAAGGAAGAGGAGGAAGGAGAAGATGAAGAGGAGGAAGTAGAAGAAAATGGAGGAGAAGAAGAAGAAGAAAAAGGAGGAGAAGAAGAAGAAAAAGAAAAAGAAGAGAGGAAGAAGAGAAAGAACAAGAAGAAGAACAAGAAGAAAAAGAAGAACAAAATAAAAAAGAAGAAGTGGAAGAAGAAGAAGAAGAAGAAGAGGAACAAGAAGAAGAGGTAAGAGTGGAAAAAGAAGAGGAATAATGAGAAGTAGAAGAAGAAGAAAAAGAAGAAGAATAAGAAGAATTTGAAGAGCCAGAAGTAGAAGAAAGAGATGGAATGTAGAAAATAAAGAAGAAGAAGAAGAAGGAGAAGGAGAAAAAGTTATAGAAGAAGAAGAAGAAGAAGAAGTAGAAGCAAAAGAAGAAGAAGAATGGTAGAAGAAGTAGAAGAGGAAGAATAAGAATAATAACAAGAAGAAGAAGAAGAAGAAGAATAAAAAGAAGAAGAAGAAAAAGAAGAATAAAAACAAGAAAAAGAAGAAGCAGTAGAAGAAAAAGAAGAAGTAATAGAAGAAGATGAAGTTGCAAAAGCAAAAGTAGTAGAAGAAGAAGAAGAAGATGAAGGTGAAGAAGAAGAAGAAGAAAAAAAGGAAGGACAAGAATTAGAAGTAGAAGAAGAAAAAAGAGAAGAAGAAGATGATTATGAAGAAGAAGAAGGTGAAGCAAAAGCAAAAAAAGAATAAGAGAAGTTGAAGAAGAATAAGAAAAAGAGGAGGAAGAAAAAGAGAAGAGGAAGTAGAACAATAAGAAGAAGAAGAAGAAGAAGAAGATGAGAGAGAACAACAAGAAAAAGGAGAATAAAATGAAGAAGTAGTGAAGGAGAAGAAAAAAAGAAGAGGAAGAAGTAGAAGATAGAGCAGAAGATGAAGAAGAGAGGAAGAAGAAGAAGAAGAAGAAGAGGAAGAAGAAGAAGAGGAAGAAGAAGAAGAATAAGAAGAAAAGAAAGAAGAAGCAAAGGAGAAGTGGAAGATGAGGAGAATGGGAAGAAGAAGAAGAAGATGATGATGAGGAGGAAGAAAAAGAGTAATAGGAAAAAGAAGGGCAGAGAAAGTAGAAGAGGAAGAAGAAGTTTAGGAGGAACAAGAAGAGGAAGAAGTTAGAGAAGACGAAGAAAAAAAGATGTGGAAAATTAGAAAAAGAAGAAAGAAATAGAAAAGGAAGGAGAAGAAGTAGAAGAAGAAGAAAAAGAAAAAGAAGAAGTATAACAAGAAGAGGAAGAAGGAAAAGAAGAAGAAGAAGAAGAAGAAGAAGAAGAAAAAGAAAAGAAGAAGAAGTAGAAGAAGAAGAAGAGGAGGAGGAAGAAGAAGAAGATGATGATGATGATTATGATGATGATGAGGAACAAGAGGAAGAGGTAGAAGAAGAAAAAGAAGAGGAAGATGAGGAAGAATAAGAAGTAGTAGTAGAAGAAGAAGAAGAAGACGAAAAGGAATTTTAAGAAGAAGACGTAGAAGAAGAAGAAGAAGAAGATGATGAAGAAGAAGAAGAAATAAAAAAAAAGTTGAATGAGATGAAGAAGAAGAAGAAGAACGAGAAGAATATGGATTATGGATTATGAACTGTATGATTAAGGATTAGGGTTTGAGGAAACATGATTAAGCAGGGGATTAGAGATTAGTAATTAAGGATTATTAATTAATGATTAAAGATAAGGTATTTGGGATTAGGGATTAGGAATTAGGGATTATGAATTCAGGATTAATGGTTATGGCTAGCTTTTAGGGATTATGGATTAGAAAAAGGGATAAGGGATTAAGGGATGAGGAACTAAGGATTAGGGAATAGAAAATCAAGTTTAAGTTTTAAGGATTATGGCTTTTAAATTATGGATTAGACATTAGGGATTAGAGATTTAGGATAAGGGATTAAAGATAATTGATTATGGAGAAGAAATGAAGAGATTGGGTCGTAAAGATTAGGGATAAGAAGGAGAAGGCATAGAATTAGAAGAAGAAAAAGTACAATGAGAAGTAAGAGAAGAAGAAGAAGAAGAAAAAAAGTAGAAGAAGTTGGAGATGAGCAAGTAAATGAAGAAGAAGAAGAGGAAGAAGAAAAAGAAGAAGAGGAAGGAGAAGAGGAAGAATAAAAGTAAGAAGAGGAAGAACTAGAGGAAGAAGAAGAAGTAGAAGAAGAAGGATTAAAAGAAGAAGAAGAAGAAGAAGGATTAAAAGAAGAAGAAGAAGAAGGATTAAAAGAAGAAGAAGAAGAAGAATTTGAAGAAGAAAAAGAAGGAGAAGAAGAAGTAGAAGAAGAAGGAGGAGAAGAAGAAGAAGATGAAGAAGAAGAAGAAAATGATCAGAAGAAGTTGAAGAAGGGGAGAATAAAATGGGTAAGAAGGAGAAGAAGAAGCAGATAAGAAGAAGAGGAAAAAGATGAAGAAAAATAAAAAGAAGGAGAAGAGGAAGAAGAAGAAAACAAAGAAGAAGAAGAAGAAGAATAAGATGACGAGGAAGAAGTAAAAGAAGGAAAAGAATATGAAGAAGAAAAAGAAGAAGAGAGGAAGAAAAAGTAGAAGAAGAAGAGGAAGAAGAAGAAGAAGAAGAACAAGAAGAAGATGTGATAGAAGAAGAAAAAAAATGAAAAAATGGAATGAAATGAAGACGAAGAAAAATAAAAGAAGAGAAGGAAAAAAAAGAAAAAAAGAAGAAAAAGAATAAGAAGTAGTAGAATAAGTAGAAGGAGATTAAGAAGAAGTTGAAGAAGAAGAAGAAGGAGAAGAAGAAGTAGGGGAAGAAGAAGAAGAGGAAGAAGAGGAAGAAGATAAAGAAGAAGAAGAAGAAGAAGAAGAAGAAGAAGCAGAAGAACAAGAACGAGAACATTTAGAAGTTGTAGAAGAAGAAGAAGAAGAGGAAGAAGAAGAAAAAGAAGAAGTAGAAGAAGAAGAAGCAAAAGAAGAAGGAGAAGAAGAAGAGGAAAAAAAAGAAGGGGAAGAAGAAGAAGTGGAAGAAGATAAAGAAGAAGAAGAAGAAGAAGAAGAAGAAGAAGAAGAAGGAGAACATTTAGAAGAAGAAGAAGAAGAAGAAGTGGAAGAAGAAGAAGCAAAAGAAGAGGGAGAAGAAGAAGAAGGAAAAGAAAAAAAAGATAATAATAGCAATAATAATAATAATAATAATAATAATAATATTATTATTAATAATAACTATAATAGTAATAACAATAATAATAATAATAAGGGGAAAAAGAAAAAGTGGAAGAAGAGGAAGAACATGAAGAACAAGAAGAAGAAGAAGAAAAAGAAGAACAAGAGGAAGAAGAAGCAAAGGAAGGATTAGAAGAAAAAGAAGAAGTAGAAGAAAAAGAAAAATAATGGTAATAATAACAATAATAGTAAAAATAAAAAGAAGAGAATGTAGTAAAATAATAATAATAACAATAAGAATAATAATAATAATAATAATAATAAATAGAAGAGGAAGAAGAAATTGAATAAGAAGAAGAAAAAGAAGATTTAGATGAAGAAGAAGAAGAAGAAGAGGGAGAAGAAGAAGAAGAAGAAGAAGTAGAACCAGAAAAAGAAGAAGAAGAATAAAGAGAAGAAGAAGAAGAAGGTGGAGGAGGAGGAGAAGAAGTAGAATGAGAAGTAGAAGAGGACATAGAAGAAGAATTAGAAGTAGAAGGAGAAGAACAGTTAGAAGAAAAAAAAAGGAAAAGAAGAAGAAGAAAAGGAAGAAGAAGAAAGGAAGAGGAGGAAGAAGAAGAAGAAGAAGAAAAATAAGTAGAAGTAGAAGAGGAAGAAGAAGGTGAATAACATGAAGAACTTGAAGATGAAGAAGAAGAACAAGAAGAACAAGAAGAAGAAGAAGAAAAAAGAAATAGTAGTAGTAGTAGCAGAAGAAGAAGAGGAAGAGGAGGAAGAATTAGAAGTAGTAGTAGAAGAAGAAGAAGTAGAAGTAGATAAAGGTGAAGAGGAAGATGAAGATGAAGAAGAAGAACATGAAGAAGGAGCAAATGAATAAGTAGTCAAAGAAGGAGGAGAATAAGAAGAGTAAGTAGAAGAAGAAGAAGAAGAAGAAGAAGAAGAGGGTAAGAAGAAGAGGGTAAGAAGAAGAGGAGGAGGAAGAAGAAGAAGAAGATTAAAAAGGGCAAGAAGAAAAATAAGGGAGATTGGAAGAAGATAAAGAGAAGAAGAAGAAGAAGAGGATGAGGAAGTAGAGGAAGGAGAAAATTATGAAGATTTTGAAGAAGAAGAGAAGAAGAAGACGAAGAAGAAGAAGTAGTAGTAGTAGAAGAAGAAGAAGAAGAAGAAGAAGAAGAAGAGGAAGAGGAAATAGAAGAAGATGACGAAGAAGAAGTAATAGTAGAAGAAGAAGAAGAAGAAGAAGAAGAAGAAGAAATAGTAGAAGTGGAAGAAGGAGAAGAAGTAGAAGATGAAGAAAAAGAAAAAGAAGAAGAAGAAGGAGAGGAAGATGAGGGGAAGAAGGTAAATAAGAAGAAGAAGATGAGGAGGAAGGAGAAGAAGATAAGGAAGAGGAAGAAGAAGAGGAAGGAGAAAATGAAGAAAAACGAGAAGAGCAAGAACAAGAAGAGAAGGAAGAGGGACAAGATGAGGAAAAGAAGAAGAGCAATAAGATTAAGAAGAATAAGATGGAGAAGAAGAAGAACAAGAACAAGAAGAAGATGATAAAGAAGAAGAAGAAGAATAAAAAGAAAAAGTAGAACTAGGAGTGGAAGAAGAAAAGAAACTAGAACAAGAAGAAGGAGAAGAAAGTAAAGAAGAACAGGTAGAAGAAGAAAAGAAAAGGAAGAAGTTGAAGAGGAAGAATAGGAAGAATAAGAAGTAGAAGTAGAAGAAGAAGATGAAGAAGAATTTGAAGAAGTAATAGAAGAAGGAGAAGATTTATGGATTCCAAAGGGTAGGCTTATGAATAAGAGACTAGGTACTAGGGATTAAGTTTAAAAATTAAGGAGATGGGGATTAGGAATTAAGGATTAAGGATTAAGGATTAAGAATTAGGGATTAGGTATTAGGGATTAGAAATTAATGATTATGAGTAAGGGATTAGAGGTAACGACTAGGGTTTGGGGATTGGCTATTTTTAAATAGGGGTTAAGGTATTATGGATTAAATATCAAGGATTAAGGATTATGAATTAGGGATTAAAAGATTAAAAACTAAGGATTAGAGATTAGTGATTAAAGATTAAAGATTAGGGATTACAATTTTTGGATTATGGATTAGAGATAACGATTATGAATTTTGGATAAAAGATTAAAATTAGGAATTAAGGATAAGAGATTAAGGGATTATGTCTTAAAAATTAGGGATTAAAGATTAGGGATAAGAGCTAAAAAAGAAGAAGAAGAAGAAAAAGAAGAAGTAGAAGAAGTAGAAGAAGAAGAAAAAGAAGCAAGAGAAGTTGAACAACATGAAGTAGTAGTAATGATACAAGAAGAAGAATAAAAAGATGAAGAAGAAGAAGAAGAAGAAGTAGAAGAAGAAGACAGAGGAGAAGATGAAGAACCAAAAGAAGAAGAAGAAGAAGAATTAAAAGAAGTAGAAGTAGAAGAAGAAGAAGAGGAAGATGAATTAGAAGATCTAGAAGAAGAAAAAGAAGAAGAAGAAAAAGAAGGAGAAGAAGAAGCAGTAGAAGAAGAAAAAGGAGAAGAAGAAGAATATGAAGAAGAAGAAGAAGAAGATGAATAAGGAGAAGAAGTAGAAAAAGAAATCAAAGATGTGAAGAATAAGAAGGGTAAGAAGAAGGAGACAAAGTAGAAGAGGGTAAGAAAAAGAGGAAAAGAAGAAGAAAAAGAAGAAGAAGAAAAAGTGAAAGAAGAAGATGGGAAAGAGGGGGAAGAAAAAGAGAAGAAGAGGAGGAAGAAGAAGAAGAAGAAGAGGAGGATGAGGAAAAAGAATATGAAGAAAGAGAAGAATATGAAGAAAAAGAAGAAGAAGAAGAGAAGAAGAAGAATAAGAATAAGAAGAGGAGGAAGAAGAAGAAGATGATGATGAAGAAGAAGTAGAAGAAGAAGAAGAAGACGAAAAAAAGGAGATAGAAGAAGAAGAGAAAGAGGAATAAAAGGAATGAGGGGTAGAAGAGGAAGAAGTAAAAGATGAAGAATAATAATAATAAGTAGTAGAACATGTAGAAGAAGATCAAAAGAAGAAGAAGAAGAAGGGGAAGAAGATGAATAAAAAGAAGAGAAAGAATTAGAAGAAGAAGAAGAAGAAGAGGAAGGACAAGAAGAAGAAGAAGAGGAAGAAGAGACAGAATAAGAAGAAGAAGATGAAGAAGATAAAGAAGAAAAAGAAAACAAATAATAAAAATAATCATCATACAATAATAAGTAAAATAATTATAACAACAATAACAATAATAATAGGATGAAGAAAATAAATAAGAAGAACAACAAGAAGATTTAGAAGAAGAAGAAGAAGAAGAGGAGGAGGAAGAAGAAGAAGGAGAAGAAGACGAAAAAGAAGAAGAAGAAGAAGAAGAAGGAGAAGAAGAAGAAGAAGAAAGAGAAGGAGAAGAAACATAACAAGAAGTAAAAGAAGAAGTAGAATGAGCAGTAGAAGAAGAAGTAGAAGTAGCAGAAGAAGAAGGAAAAAAACAAGTAGAAGAAGAAGAAGAAGAGGAAGAATAAAAAAAGAACTAGAAGAACAAGAAAAAGAAGTGTAAGAGTAGAAGAGGAAGAAGAAGAATAATAATAATAAGAAGAACTAGAAGCAAACGAAGAAGAAGAGGAAGAAGAAGAATTAAAAAAATAAGAAGAAGAAGAAGGAGAACACATAGAATAATAATAAGAAGAAGAAGAAAAAGAAGGAGGAGAAGAAGTAGAAGAAGAAGGGGAAGTAGAAGAAGGTGATGAAGAAGAAGAAGAATAAGAAGTAGTCGAAGGAGGAGAATAAGAAGAGTAAGAAGAAGTTGAAGAAGAAGAAGAAGAGGGTAAGAAGAAGATAAAGAAGAAGAAGAAGAAGAAGAAAAAGGGGAAGAAGAAGAATAAGGAAAAGAGAAGGAACAAAATGAAAAGAAGAAGAAAAGAAGAAGAAGAAGAAGAATAAGAATAAGAAGAAGATGATGTTGAAAAGAAAGTATAAGAAGGAGAAGAAGTAGAAGAAGAAGAAGAAGAGAAGAAGAAAAAGAAGAAGAGAAGAAGAAGAAGAAGAAGAAGAAGAAGAAGAAGAGGAAGAAGAAGAAGAAGAAGAAGAAGATGATGAAGAAGGAGAAGAAGAAGAAGAAGAAAAAGAGGAAGAAGAAGAGGGGGAAGAAGAAGAAGAAGAGGAAGAAGAAGGAGAGAAAGCAGAAGAAGCTCAAGAAGAAGGACATGTAGAAGAAGTAGAAGAAGAGGTAATCGAAGAAGGAGAATAAGAAGAGTAAGAAGAAGAAGAAGAAGAAGAAGAAGAGGGTAAAAAGAAGAGGAAAAGGAAGAAGAAGAAGAAGATGAAGAAGTACAAATGAAAGAAGAAGAATAAGGAAAATAGAAGAAAAAAAAAAGGAAGAAGGAAAGAAGAAGAAGAAGAAGAAGAAGAAGAAGAAAAATAATAATAATAAGAAGAAGAATTTGATGAAAGAGCAGTAGAAGAAGGAGAAGAATATGAAGAAGAAGCAGAAGAAGAAGAGAAGAAGTAGAAGAAGAAATAGAAGAGGAAGAAGAAGAAGAAGAAGAAAAAGAAGAAGAAGAAGAAGAAGAAGATGACGAAGAAGAAGAAGCAGAAGAAGATGAAGAAGAAGAAGAAGAAGAGGAGGAAGAAGAAGGAGAAGGAGAAGAAAAATAAAAAGAAGGAAAGGAAGAAGAGGAGGAAGAAGAAGTAGAAGAGGAAGAAGAAGAAGAAGAAGAAGAAGAGGAAAGTGAAGGGAAGATCATGATGAAGAAGGAGAAGATGAAGAGGAGGAAGAAGAAGAAGAGGAAAAGGAAGAAGAAGAGGAAGAAGAAAAGGAAAGAAAAGAAGAAGAAGAAGAAAAAGAAGAGGAAGAAGAGAGAGAAGAAGATTAAAAGAAGAAGAACAATAAGAAGATGAAGAAGTGGTAAGGGAAGAAGAAGAAGAAGAAGAAGAAAAAGAAAAACAAGAAAAAGAAGAAGAAAAAGAAAAGGAAGAACAAGGCGAAGAAGTAAAAGAACAAGAAGAAAAAGATAAAAAAGAGGAACAAGAAGAAGAGGTAAAAGAAGAAAAAGAAGAGGAACAAGAAGAAGTGGAAGAGGAGAAAGAATATGAATTGAAAGAAGAAGAAGAAGAAGAAAAATTTGAAGAAGTAATAGAAGAAGAAAGTGAAGAATTATCGATTATGAATGGTAGGCTTAAGGGTTAAAGATTAGGTGTTGAGGAATAGGGAAAGAATTAGGGTGATAAGGATTAAGAATTAAGGATTAAGGATTAAGGACTAAGGATTAAGGATTAGGGATTAGAAATTATTGATTATGAATTAAGGATTTGTAGCAACGACTATTGTTTGGTGATTGGGGATTTTAAAATTAGGGTTAAGGGAATAGAGATTAAACAACAAGGATTAAGGATTTTGAATAAGTGATTAAGAGATTGAAAAACTAATAATTAGTGATAATGAATTAGGATTAAAGATTAAGGATTAAGATTTTGGGAGTATGGATTAGAGATTAGAGATTAGGGATTCAAGACAAAGGATTAAAGATTAGGGATACGATAATAGATTAAGAGATTAGGTCTTAAAGTTTCAGGATTAAAGAATAAAGATAGGGACTAAAGAAGAAGAAGAAAAGAAAAAGAAGAAGAAAAAGAAAAAGAAGTAGAAGAAGAAGAAGAAGAAGTAGAAAAAGAAGAACAGGAAGTAGAAGAAGAGGAACAAGAAGAAGAAGAAAATGAAGAAGAAAAAGAGGTAGAAGAAGCAGAAGATGAAGAACAAGAAAAAGAAGAAGATCTTGAAGAAGAAGAAGAAAAAGAAGAAAAAGAAGAAGAAGAAGAAGAAGAATAAGTTGAAGAATTGGAAGAAGAAGAAGGGGAAGAAGAAGAAGAAGAGGAAGAAGA
The DNA here is from genome assembly GCA_023846275.1 of Vanilla planifolia. Lineage (NCBI taxonomy): Eukaryota > Viridiplantae > Streptophyta > Magnoliopsida > Asparagales > Orchidaceae > Vanilla > Vanilla planifolia. The sequence goes on from JAIUJO010001134.1 coordinate 82,619, forward strand.
AGAAGAAGAGGAAGAGGAATAAGAAGAAGAAGAGGAAGAAGAGGAAGATGAAGAGAAGTGGAAGAAGAAGAAGAGAAGATGAGGGGAAGAAGAAGAAGAAAAGGAAGAAGAAGGAGAAGAAGAAGAAGAGGAAGAAGAAGTAAGAAGACAGAGAACAAGAAAAGGGAGAAAAGGAAGAAAAGAAAGAATAAGAAGAAAAGAAGAAGAGAAAGAGGAAGAAGAGGAAGTAGAAGAATGAGAGGAAGAAAAGGAAGAAGAAGAAGATGTTGATGATGATGATATGGAGGAGGAGGGAGAGGAGGAGGAGGAGGAAGAAGAAGAAGAAGAAGAAGAAGAAGAAGAACAAGAAGAAAAAAGATGAGAAGAAGAGGAAGAAAAAGAAGAAGAGGAAGTAGAGAAAGGACAAAGAGGAGGAGGAAGAAGAAGAAGAAGTAGAAGAAGGAGAAGATGTAGAAGAAAGAGAAGATGTAGAAGAAGAAGAAGAAGAAAAGAAGTAGAAGGGGAAGAAGTGGGAGGATGGAACATGGATTTGGGAGGGTGTCCTTAGGGATTAAGAATTAAGAAATAGGGATTGGATGTTAGGGATTAGAGGGGTAGGGATTAAGGATTTTGGATTTGGGATTAGGGATTAAGTATTAGGGGTTATTGATTCAAAAATAAGGATTATGAATTAAGGATTAGTTATTAGGGATAAAAGATTAAAGTATTAAGTATTATGGATTAGGGATTTTAGATTAAAGATTAGGGATTAGGGATTTATGATTAGAGATTAGAGAATAGAGATTAATATTTTATAATAAGGGATTAAAGATTGAGAATAATGGATTGCGAATTAGAGGTTAAGCGATAATGTCTTAAAGATGCGGTATTAAAGATTAAGGATTATGTGTTAAGGATTAGGGATTAGGGATATGGGTTTAAAAATTAAAGATGAAGAAGTAATGGAAGAAGTAGTAGAAGAATGAGAAGAATAAGTAAACGAAGAAGAAGAAGCAGAAAGACAACAAGAAAAGATGAAGAACAAGAAGAACAAGAAGAAGACGTAGTAGAAGAAGAAGAAGACCATTGAGAAGATTATTTTGAAGAAGAAGAAGAAGAAGAAGAAGAAGAAGAGGTGGAGGAGAAAGAACAAGAAGAAGAAGAAAAATACACAGAAGAAGAACAAGAAGAGAAGAAGATGAAGATGAAGACGAAGAAGAGGAGGAAGAAGAAAAGAGGAAGATGAAGAAGTTGGAGAAGAAGAAGATCAAGAAGAGGAAGATGAGGAAGAAGAAGTAGAAGAAGAAGAAGAAGAAGAAGAAGAAGAAGAAGAAGAAGAAGAAGAAGAAGAAGAAGAATAAGATAAAGAAGAAGAAGAATAAGAAGAAGGAAAAGAAGAAGAAGAAGAAAAAGAAGAAGAAGAAGAGGAAGAAAAAGAAGAGGAAGATGAAGTAGAAGAAAAACAAGAACAAGAAGAGGAAGAAGAAGAAGAAAAAGATGAAAAAGAAGAAGAAGAAGAAGAAGAAGAAGAGGAAAATGAGAAAGAAGAAGAAAAAGATGTTAATGAAAAAGAAGTAGAAGAAGAGAAAGAAGAAGAACAGGAACATGAGGAGGAAGAAGTGCTAGAAGAACTAGAAGACGAAGAAGAAGAAGAAGAAGAAGAAGAAGAAGAAGAAGAAGAAGAAGATGAAGACAAAGAAGAATTAAAGAAAGAGGAAGAAAAAGAAGGAGAAGAGGAAGAAGAAGGAGAAGAAGAAGAAGAGGAAGAAGCAATGAATGAAGAAGAAAAAGAGGAAGAAGATGAAGTGGATGATGAAGGAGTAGTGTGAGAAGATGAAGACTACATAGAAGGAAAGAAGAAGAAGATGAAGATGAAGAGGACAACAAAGAAGAAGAAGTAGAAGAGGAATAAGAGGAAGAAGAAAGTTAAGAAGAGGAAGAAGGAGAAGAAAAATAAGAATAATAATAATAAAAATAATAATAATAAGAAGTGGGAGAAGTAGAAGAAGAAGTAGATGAAGGAGAGTAAGAAGAAGAAGAAGAAGGAGAAGAAGAGCAAGTAAATGAAGAAGATTGAGAAGAAGATGTAGATGAAGAAGAAGAAGTGGATGAAGAAAAAGAAAAAGAGGAAAAAGACGAAGTTGAAGAAGAGGGAGATATGAAAGATGAAGAAAAAGAAGTAGAAGAAGAGAAAAAGAAGAAGAGGAAGATGAAGTGGAAGTTCAAGAAGAAGAAGAAGAAGTAAAAGGGAAAGCAGAAGAAGAAGAAAAGGTAGTTATAAAAGAAGAAGAAGATGAAGAAGAAGAAGAGGAAAAAGAAAGAGTTAATGATGATGAAGGAGAAGAAGAAGAAGAAGAAAAAGAGGTAACAGGAGAATTTGTAGTAGAAGAAGAAGAAGAAGAAGAAGAAGTAAAAGTAGGAGGAGGAGGAGAAGAAGAAGAAGAAGGGGATGAAGAAGAGGAAAAAGATGTTGAAGAAGAAGAAGACGAACAAGATGATGTTGAAGAAGTAGAAGAGGAAGAAAAAGTGAAGAAGTAGAAGAAGAAGAAGAAGAAGAAGGAGAAGAAAAAGAATATTAAGAAGAAGAAGAAGAAGAAAAAGAAGAAGAAGAAGATGGAGAAGAAGAAGAAGAAGAAGCAAAAGAAGAAGAAGAGGAGAAGAATTTGAACAAGAAGATAAAGAAGAAGAAGAATAAGAGGAAGATGATGATGATGATGATGATGAAGAGGAAGAAGAAGAAGAAGAAGAAGGAGAGGAAGAATAAGGAAAAAAAGAAGAAGAGGAAGATGAAGAAGAAAAAGAAGAAGTAGAAGGAGAAGAAGGAGAAGAAAGAAGAAGAAGATGAAGAAGAAGAAGAAGAAGAGGAAGAAGATGAAGAAGGCAAAGAAGAGGAAGAAAAAGAAGATGGAGAAGAGTAAGAAGAAGATGAAGAAGAAGAAGGTGAAGAAGAAGAACAAGAAGAAGAATAAGAAAAGGAAGAAGATAAAGAGGAAGTAGAAGAAGAAGAAGAAGAAGAAGAGAATAAGAAGAAGTAAAAGAGGACAAAGAAGAAGAAGATGATGAAGAAGAATTAGAGGAAGAAGAAGGAAGGGAAGGAGAAGAAGAACAAGAAGTGGAGGAAGAAAGAGAAGGAGAAGAGAAGAAGTAGAAGAAGAAGAAGTCAAAGAAGTCTAAGAAGAAGAAGAAGAAGAAGAATAGAGGAAGAAGAAAAAGAAGGGAGAAGAAGAGAGGAAAAAGAAGAAGAAGAAGAAGAAGTGGAAGAAGAAAAAACCAAGAAGAGAAAAAAAAGAAGAAAATGAGAAGAAGTAGAAGATGAAGAAGAAGAATAAGAACAAGTCGTAGAAGGAGTTGAAGGATGTGGAGGAGGAGGAGAAGAAGAAAAAGAAAAAGAAGTAGAAGGGGACGAAGAAGAGGAAAAAGAAGAGAGGAAGAAGAAGAAAAAGAAGAGGGAGAAAAAGAGAAGAAGAAGAAGAAGAAGAAGAAGAAGAAGAAGAAGAAAAAGAAAAAGAAGAAGAGAAGAAGAAAAAGAAGTAGAAGAAGTAAAAGAGGAGGAAGAAGAAGAAGAGGAGAAGAAAGAAGATGAAGAAGAAGAAGAAGAAGAAGAGAAGAAGAAGAGGAATAAGAAGAAAAATGGGAAGAAAAAGAAGAAGAAGAAGAAGAAGAAGAACAAGAAGAAGGACAAGATTGAGGAAGAAAAAGAAGAAGTAGAAAAATACGAAGAAGAAGAAGAAGTGGAGAAGAGGA
>JAIUJO010000781.1:7500-10000 GCA_023846275.1 Vanilla planifolia
GAAGAATAGAAGAAGAAGAAAAAGGAGGAGGAGGAGAAGTAGTCGAAGATGATCATGAAGATGAAGAAGAAGTTGAAGAAGAAGAGGAAGAAGAAGAAGACTGTGATGAAAAAGAACAAGAAGAGGAAGAGGAAGAAGAAGGAGAAGAAGAAGAAGAAGAGAAAGAAGAAGAAGAAGAAGAAGGAGAAGAAGATGATGATGACAAAGAAGAAGAAGTCAAAAAAGTTGAAGAAGAAGCAGGAGAAGAAGAAGAAGAAGGTAACAATGATGATGAATATGGTAATGATGATGAAGAAGAAGAAGATAATTATTATGTTTTTGATAATGATGATCATAAAAAAGAAAAAAAAGAAGAAGAAAAAGAAGATAAAGAATAGTAATAACATTAGGAAGAAGAAGAAAAAGATGAAGAAGAAGAGGAAGTAGAAGTTGATGAAGAAGAAGAAGAAGGTGAAGTAGAAGAAGGAGAAGAAGAATGAATAAACTAAATAGAAGAAGAAGTAGGAGAAGAAAGAGAAGGAGAAGAATAAGAAGAAGAAGAAGAGTAAGAAGAAGAAGAAATAAAAGAAAAAGAAGAAATAAAAGAAGAAGAAGGAGAAGAACAAGATGAAAGGAAAGAAGTAATAGTAGTGGCAGAAGAAGAAGAATGGGAGACAGAGGAAGAAGAAAAGGAAGAAGAAGAAGAGAAGAAGAAGAAGAAGAAGAAGAAGATGATGATGGTGATGATGAGGGGGAGTTAGAAGAAGAGGAAGACGAAGAAAAAAGAAGAAGAAGAGGAAGAAGAAGAAAAAAGAAGAAAGAGAGGAAGAAGTAGAAAAGAAGAAGAAGAAGAAGCAGAAGATGAAGAACAAGAAGAAAATATGATGAAGAAAAAGAAGAAAAAGAAGAAGAAGAAGAAGAAGATGGAGAAGGGGAAGGAGAAGAAGGAGAAGAAGAAGGAGAAGAAGGAGAAGAAGTAGGAGAAGAAGAAAAAGAAGAAGGAGAAGAAGAAAAAGAAGAAGAAGAGGAAGAAGACGAGGAAGAAGGAGAAGAAAAAGAAGAAGAAGGACAGGGAGAAGATGAAGAAGAGGAAGAAAAGAAGGAGAAGAAGAAGAGAAAGAACAAGAAGAAGAAGAAGAGGAGAGGGAGGAGGAAGAAGAAGAAGAAGAACAAGAATAGAAAGATGTGGAAGTAGAATAATGAGAAGAAGAAGAAGAACAAAAAGAAGAAGAAGAGTAAGTAGAAAAAAAGAAGTGGAAGAAGTAGAAGAAGAGGAAGTTGAAGAAGAAGAAGAAGAAGATGAAGTAGAATAAGAAGAAGAAGAAGAAGAAGATGATGATGATGATGAACAAGAAGAAGAAGATGAAGTTGCATAACAATAATAATGATAATAATAATAATAATAATAATAGTAATAAATAGAAGAAGAAGAACAAGCAGTTCAAGATGAAGAAGAAATAGTATAATAATAATAATAATAATAATAAAATAATAATAAAAATAATAATAATAATAATAATAATAAGAAGGAGAAGAAGAGGATGAAGAAGAAGAAGGAGAAGAGAAAGAAGAACAATAAAATGAAAAAGAGGAAGAGGAGGTTGAAGATAAAGTAGAAGTGGAAGAGGAATAAGAAGGGGAAGGGGAAGACAAAGAAGAAGAGGAGGAAGAAGAAAAAGTAGAAAAAACATATGAAAAACTTGAATAAGAAGAGGAAGAAGAAGAGAAAGAAAAATGAAGAAAAGGAAGGGAAAGTAGAAGAAAAAGAAGTAGAAAAGAAAGAAGAAGAGGACCAAGAAAAAGAAGAAGAAGAGGAAAAGAAGGAGAAAGAAGTAGAAGAACAAGAAGAAGAAGTAGAAGAAGAAGAAGAGAGGATGAAGAAGTAGAAGTAGTAGTAGTAGAAGAAGAACAGGAAGTATGAGAAGAAGTAATTGAAGAAGATAGAGAAGGAGAAGCAAAAGAACGAGAAGAAAAAGTAGAAGAAGGAGAAGAAGAAGAAGAAGAAGAAGAAGAAGAAGTAGTAGTAGTAGTAGAGGAAGAAGAAGAAGAAGAAGAAGAAGAAGTAGTAGTAGTAGAGGAAGAAGAAGAAGAAGAAGAAGAACAAGAAGTAGAAGAGGAAGAAGAAGAACAAACAAAAGAAGAAGAAGAAGAAGAAGAAGAAACCAAAGAATAAAAATAACAATAATAATAATAATAATATTAAGAAGAAGTAGAAGAAGAAGAAGTGAGAGAAGAAGAAGAAGAAGAAGAAGATGATGATGATGATGAAGAAGAAGAAAAACGAGAAGAAGAATAATAAGAAAAAGAAGAGGAAGAAGAAGGAGAAGAAAAAGAAGAAGAAGAAGAAGAAGAAGAGGAAGAACAAGAAGAAGAAGAAGAGGATCAAGAAGAGGAAGAAGAAATAGAGGAAGAAGAAGAAGAAGAGGAAGAAGAAGAAGTAGTAGAAGAAGAAGAAGAGGAAGAGCAAGATGAAGAAGAAGAAGAAGAAGAAGAAAAGAAGAAGAAGAAGAAGAAGAAGAAG
>JAIUJO010000781.1:20000-77500 GCA_023846275.1 Vanilla planifolia
AGAAGAATAGGAAGAGTAAGATGACAAGGAAGAAGAAGAAAAAAAAGAAGAACAAGAAAGAGAAGAAGAAGAAGATGAAGAAGATGATGAAGAAGTAGAAGGTGAAGAAGAAGAAAAAGAAGAAGGAGATGTTACACTCTTGTGTTTGATGAGTCAAGCATAAATGTTTATATATCATTTGGACTTACTTTTATTAATATTAAATTAAGTCAAGCAATGAATTTTAAAATGTCTAAATAGTGGTCTTCAAGACTCTTGGAGTAATGGCAAGCTTCAAGGAAATTGAAGACATGCACCAAAATCTTTATACTTGAATATCTCTTTATTTTTCTTAAATTTGATGTCCAAATTTTGAGATGATGCGGCACAAAATATTAATATTTGAAAATGTTATAAGTTTAATAATTTTTGAATTTTGATTTTGGGCCAAGCATTAATAATGAAAATATTAGACATCGGTATTTGATTTTTTAAATATGTTTAGGAATTATTTTTCATGAATTTATTTTCATAATCATTTAAGACACTAATAATGCTATCATAACATAAAATTATTTTCGTATACTTATATTAAAAATTTTGGCGCAAAAATTCTCACAAAATGCTATAAAACCACTTTCGTCTTTGGAATTTTCACTGTAGAGATGTGCGGGTCGACCCGAACCGATGGCTGGTTCGGCCAGGCTTTAAAGATTTAAAAAATAAAATAAAGTAAAAATTGTTTGATAGAGGCCCGAAAGGGGCGAGCGAAGCCCAAAGGCAGCAGGAAGCGCTGCTAAAAGTAACAAGTGAGAAATCAGCTCGCAACTGCTGAACAGAACAAGAGTGTAGGAAGTGCTAACTCAGCCCACAGAGAAAGCTGACCAGAACAAGCACGAAATCAAGTCAACCAGGATCAAGTGATGAAATCTTGCTAGAGGAAGAAGGGAGCCAACCCCAAACGGCTCGAGAGACATATGAATCGAAAGTGTTATAGAGAGTAATGGTAATGACGTTTGCACGATGTGAGACTAAACTCCTATTTGATTGTCAAAGAAGGCAAAAAGACATGCATGATCGGACGGCTTAGATTAGTCAAGGTAAATTGCTGCATGATAACAGTAAAATGACAAGCACGAGATTCGAACCCGAGCAAGACCTACAAGAGGATGCAGAACCACAACAATAAGTTTTTATTTTAGTTGATTTATGGACACAATATTTTAATATATGCAGGACAACCAATGCGTGATCCAATGGCTCAGATCAAGGCTGCTTAGATCCAATGGCCAGGATTGATGTCGAACGGTAAATTCGAGATTCAATCAGAAACGTCCATTTTAGGCTTCAAATAGAACGGTGACTGCTTTGTGTCCGTTACCCAATCAACTAGATCATTTTAGAGCCGTTGAGAGTGGATTTAGAGCTCAAATTAAGCTCTATAAATAGGGAATGATGAAGAACTTCTAGAGGTTACCATTGCTAAGATTTCAAAACTTTCAAATCGTAATATCGAGCAATTCCAAATGCATACGGTGCTTCAAAAGTCACAAAGTGAAAGCTGCAAAACGGAACCCAAAATTGGAGGTTTTTCCTTCAACTATTATTCAAACTCTATTCCTCTCTCTTTTTGGTATTGTGTATGGCTCATATTTCTCTTAAAACTATCTAAAGTTTTGTCAATTTTTTTTATTTCTTTCTTTGGGGTAAGGGTATCCTGACAATTGTACAAAAGCCCGGGGTTTGAGTTGAGCCCAAAAAAATTGAAGCAGGTTTGGGATTTCCCATAGGTAAAATACCATTAAGTTTGAGGTAAATCATACGAAAAACCTCACTTGTAATTTGGTGATTTTAGTGGTTTTTTCCCAACACCGATTGGGGGTGGATGTAGGCTCGATTTTGAGTCGAACCACCTTAAAAATCTTTTTGTGTACTATTCCTTCTTATTCTTTCTTAAAAGATTTAAGTTTTAATTAAAACCAAAATCGAACGAAAATTTTATTTACCACAATTCACCCCCCCCAACTTGTGGGATTGTCTTAGGCACAAAGAACTTCAATTGGTATCAGAGCGAGGTATCCCAAATTATGTGAGTAACATCACGTGGGAGATGCACTTGTGCTAAGTGAAGGCTTTCTCACATTCTTTGTGGTTTTGTGATTTTTGTTTTATGGCTTCCTCATTGGTTGATATGGGTGCAACCTTGTGTGAAGGTTTTTCTTCAATTCGGCCTCCCTTGTTTAAAAGAGAATTTTATTTATATTAGAAAAACTATTTTAGAATTTTATTCAATCTATTTATTTAAAATTATGGGAAGTTATGACTAAGCCTTGTGAACTTCCTAGAAATTCTTTTACTAATGAAGTTAAACCCTTTAGTGAGCTTAATATTGAGTATAAAATTTTGGCTCAATTGAAGGCTAGGGCCTTGAACTATCTTCCTTGTTGAATTTCTCCTAGTGAATTTGCACAAATTATAAATTTTCAAACATCATTTGAGGTGTGGAAAAAACTCAAAGTAACTTTTGAGGGCACCTCACTAGTGAAAGAGATGAAGATCAACATCCTTACCTATGACTATGAGCTTTTTGGAAAGAATCATGGTGAGAGTATTAAAAGTATGTTTTTAAGATTTAATGACAAAAAATGGCTTAATAAATCGTGGAAGGACATTCTTAAATGGTGACCTAGTAAGGAAAATTTTGAGAATACTTCCAAAAGAATATGATCCTCTTACAAAGGCTATTAAAGCAACTAACGATGTCAACAAACTTTCGTTGGATGAACTCCTTGGGGAACTTCTCACTGCCAAAATAGAGATGACTAGGAGACTCAAGGAAGAGGCTTCTACAATCAAGTTAAAGCATGAAAGGAAACAGGAAGAACCCATGGCCTTCAAAGCCACCAAATTTGATTCGGATTCCACTTCTGCCTCTTCCACAGATTTGAAGGATGAGGTAAGTTTTCATGTTAATGGTTTAGCAAAAAATTTGGCAAAAAGTTTTCTTAATAGGAAATGGAAGAAGATGAGCAACAAGGAGAGAAAGAGGCAAACAACTTGTTTTCAGTGTGGTCAAACTCGCCATATTAAATCAGAATGTCCAGAACTCATGGACAAGCATATGATGGAGGAAAAGAAGAAGAAGAAGAGCTTAAACAAAAAGAAAGCTTTTCAAGCTATATGGAGTGCTTCCAAAGATTCAGATGTTTTTAGCTCAAGTAGAGAAGAAGAAGGGATGATTTGTTTTATGACAAATGAGGTATCTTCAATATCTTCAAGTGAAGAATAAGAGGAAAATGAGGTAAGTACTTAGATATCAGATATTTTAGAAAGTAATTATATTAAAATTATGAATGCATTGACTACTTTAATGAGTGCTTATAAAAAAAATGAAAAAAGGCTTACAAAGAAAAAGTTGAATTACTTGATTTTATTATGAAAGAAGATGAAAAGAAAAGAATAGAAAATCAACATATATATGACGAAAAGGCTTCTCTTACATTGTGAATACTTCTTTAAAGTATGATATTTTACTTTTGAAAGAAAAATATAATTGTTTGAGCATACTAGAGTAAGATAAATTTCACATACTTCTTATACTTCACATCCTTATAGTTTTTCATATGTCTTTAATTTTGAAAACCTAAATACATAAGCATGCCTATGCCATCAAATATTGTTTGTTCTTATTATTGTAAACATAGACATTCTATGAATGATTGCTTTTTTAGAAGAAATATGTATGCACAAAAAAATTTAGATGGATATTTAAGAATGATAACATGCAAGCTCCATTTAGTACTCAAACCAAGCTTACTTGGGTTTATAAGAGTAGAACTTAGAAGGCTAGAAGAAAAGGTCTCCAAAATATATGGAGACATTCTAGGATATGTCTAGGATATTTAGAAAACTTCAAGTGATATGCTTTTAATTTAGATTTTACACCTTATATAGTCAAAACAAAGAAGAAAATCAAAATCCACATCTTGGGTATTCATCTATTAAAAAACATATAGAGTCTTTAATCTAAAATCTCATAGGATAGAGGAAACAATATATGTTGTGTTTGATGAGTCTATCCAACTAATTAGTGAGAAGCATTTCGAAGAAGAAATAAAATTAGTAAAAAACTTAGATTTGGATAAGAATGAAGGGAAATTAGAAAATATAGAAGTAGAAAAAGAAAAAGAAAGCAATTTACCTAGACGATGGAAATTTGTAACCTCACATTCAAAGGATTTAATCATTAAGAGATGATTTGTTAATTATTTAGATTTATGTTTTGGTAGTACAAAAGAAGAAATATGTAGAGAATTTGAAGATCCTATGACTAAGGAATTTGAAATGAGTGTGACGGGTGAGCTAAATTTTATTTTCATAGGATTACAAATAAGACAACAACTTCAAGACTATGGTTTTGAAGTCATACAAATACCATTTAGAATCAATAACATTAGTACATTAACATTAGCCAAGGATTAAGTTCATCATTCTAGGACTGAGCACATAGATGTTAGCATCACTTTATTAGATACCAAGTGACTAGAGGATTAGTAGAATTAGAGTATGTTCCCACTAAGCTTAAATTGATTGATTTTTTTCCAAACACTTATCATTGGAGTAATTTCAAACATTGAGAGAATAATTAGGAATTTTAGTCATTGTTTAGGGTTCACACCCTTTTGATGGTGTCAAAAGGGGAGAATGGTTAGGAGTTAGGGAGAGCATCAAGATAGGGGGAGTATGTTACTTTTTTAATTTTCTACTTAAAAATTTATTTCTATTTTATTTGTCACATTTTTGTATTTATAAAAAAATATTTATATCTTGCCATCATCAAAATCGGGAGATTATTACACTGTTGTGTTTGATGAGTAAAGCATAAATGTTTATATATCATTTGGACTTGCTTTAAGAGAAATTATTAATATTAAATTAAGTCTAGCCATGAACTTTGAAATGTCTAAAATAGTGGTCTTCAATTCTCTTAGAGTGATGGCAAGCTTCAAGGAAATTAAAGACATGCACTAAAATCTTTATACTTGAATATCTCTTTATTTTTCTTAATTTTGATGTCCCAATTTTGAGATGATGTGCCACACTACTAGTATTAATATTTGAAAACGTTATAAGTTTAATAATTCTTGAATTTTGATTTTTGGGCCAAGCATTATTGATGAAAAGTATAGACATCAGTATTTGATTTTTTAAATTTATTTAGGAATTATTTTTCATGAATTTCTTTTCATAATCATTTAGGACACTAGTAATGTTATCATAATATAAAATTATTTTGGTATACTAATATTAAAAATTTTGGCACAAAAATTCTTACAAAACACTATAAAACCACTTTAGTCTTGGGAATTTTAACTATAGCATTGGGTGGGTTGACCCAACCTGATGGTTGGTCTGTCAGGCTTCAAGGATTTAAATAATATAAAGCAAAAATTGTTTGATAGAGACCCGAAAGGGGCGAGCAAAGCCTAAAGGCCACAGGAAGAGTTGCTGAAAGGAACAAGTGAGAAATCAGCCTGTAGATGCTTAACAGAATAAGTGTGACTCAGCTCGCAAAGAAAGCTGACCAGAACAAGCACAAAATCAAGTAAAAAAGGACCAAGTGATGAAATCTTGGTCGAGGAAAGGGGAGCCAACCCCAAGTGACTCAAGAGACATATGAACCGAAATTGTTATAGAGAGCAATGGCAAAGACAATTGGACGATGTGGGACTAAACTCCCTTTCGATTGTCAAAGAAGGCTGAAGGGCAGGCACGATCGTACTGCTTAGTTTAATCAAAGTAAATTGCTGCATGATAACAGTAAAACGACAAGCACGAGATTCGACCCCAAGCAAGGCCTGCAAGAGGATGCAGAACCACTTTAGTAAGTTTCTATTTTAGTTGATTTTTGGATACATTATTTTAATATATGCAGGACAACCAAAACACCATCCAATGGCCCAGATCAAGGCCACCTAAATCCAACTACCAGGATTGACCTCAAACGGTAAATTTGAGATTCAATCAGAAACATCTATTTTAGGCTCTAAATCGAAATGTGACTACTTTGTGTCCGTTACCCAAATGACTAGTTTATTTTAGAGCAATTGAGAGTGGATTTAGAGCTCAAATTAAGCTTTATAAATAAGAAATGATGAAGAACTCCTAGAGGTTACCATTGCTAAGATTTTAAAGCTTTCACATCGCAATATCGAGCAATTCAAAATGCATATGGTGCTTCCAAAGTCACAAAGAGAAAGCTGCAAGAAGGAACCCGAAATTGGAGGTTTTTACTTCAACTATTTTTCAATTTCTATTCGTCCATCTTTTCGGTATTCTGTGTGCCTCATATTTCTCTTAAAACTGTCTTAGGTTTTGCCAATTTTTTGTATTTCTTTCTTTGGGGTAAGAACATCTCGACAATTATGCAAAAGCCTGGGGTTTGAGTTGAGCCAGGAAAAACTCAAGTAGGTTCAAAATCCCAAGTAGGTTTTGAGGTGTACCGTACGAAAAACCTCGCTTGTAATTTTTTGATTTTAATGGTTTTTTCCCAACACCAGTTAGGGGTGGATGTAGGCTCGATTTTGAGTCGAACCACCTTAAAAATCTTTTTTGTACTATTCCTTCTTATTCTTGCTTAAAAGATTTAAGTTTTAATTGAAACTAAAAATAAAAAAAAATTATTTACCGCAATTCACCCCCCTCTTGTCGGATTGTCTTAAGCACAAAGAACTTCAAGAGAAAGAGAAGGAGAAGAAGTAGAAGAAGTTGAAGAAGAGGAGTTATAAGGAAAAGAGGACAAGGAAGAAGAAGAAGAAGTAGAAGAAAAGAAGAAGAAAGAGAAAAGAAGAAGAAGAAGAAGAAGAAGAAGAAAAAGGAGGAGGAGAAGAGGAAGAAGAAGAGGAAAGAGAAGAGGAAGAAGAAGAGGAAGAAGAAGAGGAAGAAGAAGAAGTTGTCGAAGAAGCAGGCGAAGAAGAAGAGGAATAAGAAGAAGAAGAAGAAGAAGTACAAAAAGAAGAAGAAGTGGAAGATGATAGAAAAGAAGATGAAGCAGAAGAAGAAGAAGAAGAAGAAGAAGAAGAAGAAGAAGAAGAAGAAGAAGAAGAAGAAGATGAAGAAGAAGAAGAAGACGAAGCAGAGAAAGAAGAAGAAGAAGAAGAAGAAGAAGAGGACAATAGAGGAGTGGAAGAAGAAATGGATGAAAGAGAAGAAGAAGAAGAAAAAGAAGAAGAAGAAGATGGAGAAGGAGAAGAAGGATAAGAGGAAGAAAAAGAAGAATAGGAACAAGAAGATGAAGGAGGAGGTGGAGGAGAAGAAGAACAAGAACAAGAAGTAGAAAAAGAAAATGAAGAAGATGAAGAAGAAGAAAATTAAGAAAAAGAAGATGTAGAGGATTGAGAAGAGGAGTAAGATGGGGAAGAAGAAGAGGAAGAGAAAGAAGAAGAAGACGAAGAAGAAGAAGAAGAAGGTGAAGAGGAAGAAGAAGAAGAAGAAGAGGAAGAAGATCATGTAGTACAAGAAGAGGAAGATGAATAAGTAGGGGAAGGGGAAGACGAAAAAGAAGAAGAAGAGATGGAAGAAGGAGAAGAATTAGAAGAAGAAGAAGAATACGAAGAAGATGAAGAAGAAGAGAAAGAAAAAGAAGAAGATGTAGTTGAAGAAGAGGAAATAGTAGTAAAAGAATAACAAGAAGAAGTAGAAGTGTAAGAAGTAGACTAAGAAGAAGAAGGGGAAGAGGATGATCGAGAAAAAGAAGAAGATGTAGCAGAAGTTGAAGGACGAGAACAAGAAGAAATGGATAAGAAGAAAATGGAGTAGAAGATGCAGGAGAAGAAGAAGGAGATGGAGAGGAAAAGGAAGTAAAAGAAGATGTAGAACACGGAGAAGAAGAAGAAGAAGAAGAAAAAGATGGAGATGAAGACATTGAAGAAGAAGAAGAAGAGGTAAAAGAAGTAAAAGAAGAAGAAGAAGAAGCTAACGAAGAAAAAACAGAAGAAGAAGTAGAAGAAGAGAAAGAAGAAAAAGAATAATAATAATAATAATGATAATAAGAAGAAGGAGAAAAAGGAAGAAAAAGAAGTATAAGAAGAAGAAGAAGATAAAGAAGAAGAAGAAGAAGAAGAAGAAGAAGATGAAGAAGAAGAAAAATAAGAAGAAGAAAAAGAAGAAGAAGAGGAAGAAGAAAAAGAAGAAGAAGAAGAAGAAGAAGGAGAAGAAGCAGAAAAAGAAGGTGAAGAAGTAGAAGAAGAAGTAGTAGAAGAAGACAAAGAAGAAGAAGAAGAAGAAGAAGAAGAAGAAGAAAAAAAGAGGACGAGGGAGAAGACGAAGATAAAGAATAAGAAGAAGAAGAAGAAGAAAAAGAAGAAGAAGAAGAGGTAGAGGTAGAAGAAGAAGATGAAGAAGACAAAGAAGAAGAAGAAGAGGTAGAAGAAGAAGAAGAAGACGAAGAAGAAGAGAAGAAGAAGAAGAAGAAGAAGAAGATGATGTTGAAGAAGAAGAAGAAGAAGAAGAAGAGGAAGAGGAAAAAGAAGAAGAAGAAGAGGGACAGAAGACAAAGCAGACAAAGTAGAAGAAGAAGAAGAAGGCAAAGGAGAAGAAGAAGAAGAAGAAGAAAAAGAAGTGCAAAAGAAGAAGAATATGAAGAAGAAAACAAAGAAGAAGAAGAAGAAGAACAAGAAGAAGTAGGAGAAGAAGAAGAGGAAGATGAAGAAGCATTAGAATAAGAAGAGGAAGAAGAATAAGAAGAAGAAGAGGAAGAGGGAGATGACAAAGAATAAGAAGAAGTGAAAGAAGTAGAAGAAGGAGAAGAAGAAGAAGAAGAACAAGAAGAAGAAGAAAAAGAAGAAGAAGAAGAAGAAGAAGAAGAAGAAGAGGAAGTAGAAAAGATGAGGAAGAAGAAGAAGAAGAAGAAGAAGAAGAAGAAGAAGAAGAAGAAAAAGAAGAAGAGGGAGAGGGAGAGGAAGACGACGACGAAGAAGAAGAAGAGGAAGAAGTAGTAGGAGAAGAAAAAGAAGAAGACGAAGAAGATGAAGAAGAAGTAGAAGAGGAACAAGAAGAAGAAGAAGAGGAGGAAGAAGAAGAAACAAAGAAGAGACAGAAGAAGAAGAAGGAGAAAGAAAAGTTGAAGAAAGAGAAGAAGAAGAAGATAAAGATGATGAAGAACAACAGAAGAAAAAGAAGAAGGAGAAGAAGAAGAAGAGAATGAAGAACAACAACAACAACAAGAAGAAGAGCAAAAAGCATAAGTGGAGGAACAAGAAGTAGAAGAAAAATAAGAACAAGAAGAAGAAGAAGATGGAGAAGAAGAAGAAGCAGAGGTAGAAGAAGAAGAGGAAGAAGACGAAGAACAAGAAGAGGAGGTAGAAGAAGAAGAAGAGAAGAGAAGAAGAAGAAGAAGAATAGAAAGAGGAAGAAGCAGAAGTAGAAGAAGAAGAAGAAGAAGATGATGATGAGTAAGACAAAGAAAAAGAAGAAGAAGAAGAAGAAGAAGGAGGACAAGAGGAAGAAGAAGAATAGAAGAGTTAGAAGAAGAAGAAGAAGAAGAAGAAGAAGGAGAAGAAAAAGGGGAACAAGAAGAAGAAGGAGAAGAAAAAGGGGAACAAGAAGAAGAAGAGGAAAATAAAGAAGAAGAAGAAGAAGAAGAAGAAGAATTATAAGAAGAAGAAGAAGGGAAAGAAGAAGAAGAAGAAGAAGAATTAAAAGAAGAAGAATGAAGAAGAATAGGAAAAGGAAGAACTAGAAGAAAGGAGAAGAAGAAGAAGAAGACAAAGAAGAAGAAGAAGAAGGAAAACAAGGAGAGACAGAAGAAGAAGATGAAGAAGAAGAAGAAGAAGAAGAAGAAGAAGAAGATGAAGAAAAAGAAGAAGAAGAAGAACGAGAAGAAGATGAAGTGGAAGAAGAAGAAGAAGAAGCAAAAGAAGTAGAAGAGGAGGAAGAAGAAGAAGAAGATGAAGAAGGAGAAGAAGAAGATGAAGAAGAAGAGGAAGAAGAAGAAGATGAGGATGAAGAAGAAGAAGAAGAAGATAGGGAAGAAGAAGAAGAAAAAGAGGAAGAAGAAGAAGAGGAGGAAGAAGAAGAAGTAGTTGAAGACGAAGAAGAAGAAGAAGAGGAAGAAGAAGAAGAAGAAGAAGAAAAGAAAATATAGAAGAAGAAGAACAAGAAGGAGAAGCAGAAGAGGAAGAAGAAGAAGAAAGGGAAAAAGAAGAAGAAGAAGAAGATGAAGAAGAAGAACAAGAAGCAGAAGAGGAAGAAGAAGCAAAGCAGATGTAGAAGAAGAAGCAGAAGAGGGAGAAGAAGAAAAAGAAGTTGAAGATGAAGAAGAAAAGGAAGAAGGAGAAGGAGAAGAAGAAGTAGAAGAAGAAGAGGAAAAAGTAGATGTGGAAGAAGAAGAAGTATAAGAACAATAAGAATAAGAAGAGGAAGAAGAAGAAGAGAAGAAGTAGAAGAAGAAGAAGGCGAAGAAGAAGTAGAGGAAGAAGAAGAAGATGAAGAAGAAAAAGTTGAAGAAGAAGAAGAAGAAGCAAAAGAAGAAGACGAAGAAGACGAAAAAGAAGAAGAAGAAGAGGTAGAAGAAGAAGAAGAAGAACAAGAAGATGATGATGATGAAGAAGAAGATAAGAAGAAGAAGAAGAAGAAGAAGGCGACGAACAAGAAGAAGAAGAAGAAGAATAAGAAGAAGAGGAAAAAGAAGAAGAAGACGAAGATTAAGAAGAAGAAGAAGATGAAGCAGAAGAAGAAGAAGAAGAAGAACAAGAAGAAGAAGACGAAGAAGAACAAGAAGAAGAAGAAGAGGAAGATGAAGAAGAAGAAGAAGAAAAAAAAGAGGAAAAAAAGAAGAAGAGGTAGAAGAAGAAGAAGGAGAAGATGAAGAAGAAGAGAAGAAGTAGAAGAAGAAGAAGAAGAAGATGATGATGATGATGATGAACATGAAGAAGAAGAAGAGGAAGAGGTAAAAGAAGAAAAGGAAGAGGGACATTAAGAAGAAGACAAAGCAGAGTAAGAAGAAGAAGAACAAGAAGGCAATGAAGAAGATGAAGAAGCAGAAGAAGAAGAAGAGGAAAAAGAAGTGGAACAGAAGAAGAATATTAAGAAGAAAATAAAGAAGAAGAAGAACAAGAAGAAGTAGGAGAAGAAGAAGAGGAAGACGAAGGAGCAGGAGAAGAAGAAGTGGAGGAGGAGGAAGAAGAAGAAGAAGAAGAAGAAGAAGGGAAAGAAGGAAAAGAAGAAGAAGAAGAGGAAGAAGTAGAAGAAGGAGAAGCAGAAGATGAAGAAGAAGAAGAAGAATTAGAAAAGATGAGGTAGAAGAAGAAGAAGAAGAAGAAGAAAGAGAATAAGAAGAAGAAGAAGAAAAGAAGAAGAAGAAGAGGGAGAGGGAGAGGAAAACGACGACGAAGAAGAAGATGAGGAAGAAGTAGAAGAAGGAGAAGAAAAAGAAGAAGACGATGAAGTTGAAGAAGAAGTAGAAGAAGAAGA
Organism: Vanilla planifolia; assembly: GCA_023846275.1. Classification (NCBI taxonomy): domain Eukaryota; kingdom Viridiplantae; phylum Streptophyta; class Magnoliopsida; order Asparagales; family Orchidaceae; genus Vanilla; species Vanilla planifolia. Next base: position 31,452 of record JAIUJO010000781.1, read on the forward strand.
AGAAGAAGAAGAAGAAGAAGAAGAAGAAGAAGCAGAAGAAGAAGAGCTAAAAGCATAAGTGGAAGAAGAAGAAGTAGAAGAAAAATAAGAATAAGAAGAAGAAGAAGATGGAGAAGAAGAATAAGGAGAAGAAGAAGAAGCAGAGGTTGAAGAAGAAGAGGAAGAAGAAGAAGAGAAGAAGAAGAAGAAGAAGAAGAAGAAGAACAAGAAGAAGAAGAAGAGAAAGTTGAAGAAGAAGAAGAAGAAGAAGAAGAAGAAGAAGAAGAAGTTGAGTAAGACAAAGAAGAAGAAGAAGAAGAAGAAGGAGGAGGAGAAGGACAAGAGGAAGAAGAAGAAAAGAAGAGATGGAAGAAGAAGAAGAAGAAGAAGAAGGAGGAGGAGAAGAAGAAAAAGGGGAACAAGAAGAAGAAGGGGAAAATAAAGAAGAAGAAGAAGAATTACAAGAAGAATTAGAAGAGGAAGAAGAAGAAGTAGAAGAGGAATGTTTAGAAGATGAAGAAGAATAAGAAAAGGAAGGAGAAGAAGGAGAAGAAGAAGAAGAAGACAATAAAGGTGAAGAAGAAGAAGAATAAGAAGAAGAAGAGACAGAAGAAGTAGAAGAAGAAGAAGAAGAAGAAGGAGTAGAAGAAGAAGAAGAAGAAGAAGAAGAAGAAGAAGAATGAGAAGAAGATGAATTGGAAGAAGAAGAAAAAGAAGAAGCAGAAGAAGTAAAAGAGGAGGAGGAAGAAGAAGAAGAAAAAAAGAGGAAGAAGTAGAGAAAGAAGAAGAATAAGAAGAAGAAGAAGACAAAGAAGCGAAAGAGGAGCATGATGATGAAGAGGAAGAAGAGAAATAATTAGATAAAGGTGAAGAAGAAGAAGAAGATGATGATGATGAAGACGAAGAACAAGAAGAAGAAGAGGAAGAAGAAGCAAAGCAGAGGTAGAAGAAGAAGATGAAGAAGAAGAAGAGGGAGAAGAAGAAGAAGAAGTTGAAGATGAAGAAGAAAAAGAAGAAGGAGAAGGAAAAGAATAAGATGAGGAAGAAGAAGAAGAAGAAGAAGAGAAAAAGTAGAAGTGGAAGAAGAAGAAGTATAGGAATCATAAGAATAAGAAGAGAAGAAGAAGAAGAAGAAGAAGAAGAAAAAGAAGAAGGAGAAGAAGTAGAGGAAGAAGAAGGAGAGGAAGAAGAAAAAGAAGAAGAAGAAGAGGCAGAAGTAGAAGACGAAGAAGATGAAAAAGGGCAAGAAGAAGAAGAGAAAAAAAGAAGGAGAAGTAGAAGAAGAAGGAGAAGAAGTAGAAGAAGAAGAAAAAGATGCAAAAGAAGTAGAAGAAGAAGAAGAGAAAGAAGAAGAAGAAGAAGACGAAGATGTTGACAATGAAGAAGAAGAAGAAGTAGAAGAAGAAGAGGAAAAAGAAGGAGAAGAAGAAGACAAAGATTAAGAAGAAGAAGAAGAAGACAAAGCAGAAAAAGAAGAAGAAGAAGAAGAAGAAGAAGAAGAAGAAGAAGAAGAAGAAGAAGAAAAAGAAGAAAAGGAAGAAGAAGAAGAAGAAGAAGAAGAAGTAGAAAAAGAAGAGAAAAAAGAAGAAGAACTCTGAGAAGAGGAAAACAAAGAAGAAGAAGATGAAGAAGAAGTAGGAGAATAAGAAGAAGAAGAAGAAGAAGAAGAAGAAGAAGAAGAAGATGAAGTATGAGAAGAAGAGGAAGAAGAAGAAGAAGAAGAGGAAGAGTAAGATGACAAAGAAGAAGAAGAGGAAGAAGTAAAAGAAGGAGAAGAAGATGAAGAAGAAGAAGAAGGGGAAGGAGAAGAAGAAGAAGAAGAAGAAGAATACGAAGATGAAGAAAAAGATAATGAAGAAGTAGAAGAAGAAGAACAGGAAGCAAAGAAGAGGTAGAAGAAGAAGAAGAAGAAGAAGGAGAAAAAGTTGAAGAAGAAGATGAAGAAGAAAAAGAAGAAGAAGGAATTAGAAGAACAATAATAATAATAATAATAATAATACTAAGGAGAAGAAGAAGAAGTAGGGGTTGAAGATGAGGAAGAAGACAAAACAAAAAGAAGAAGTGGTAGAAGAAGAGGAGGAGAAGAAGAAGAAGAAGAAGAAGACGAAGAAGATGAAAAAGGGGAAGAAGAAGAAGAAGAAGAAGAGAAAGAGGAAGAAGAAGAAGAAGTAGAAGAAGATGAAGATGATGATGAAGAAGAAGATGAAGATGAGGAAGAAGAAGAAAAGAAGTGATAGAAGAAGAAGAAGATGAAGAAGAAAACGAAGAAGAAGAGGAAGAAGAAGGAGAAGATAAAGAGAAAGAAGAAGCAGAAGAAGAGGAAAAAGATGAAGAAGTAAGAGAAAAAGAAGCAGAAGAAGAAAAAGGAGAATAAAAAACATGAGAAGAAGTAGAGGAAAAAGAAGAAGAAGAGAAAGAAGAGGAAGAGGAAGATGACAAAGAAGAAATAGAATAGGAAGAAGTAGAAGAAGGAGAAGAAGAAGACAAGGTAGAAGAAGAAGAAGAAGAAGAAGAAGAAGAAGAAGAAGAAAAGAAGAGGTAGAAGAAGAAGAAGAAGAAGAAGAAGAAGAAGAAGGTGAAGAAGAAGAGGAAGAAGAAGAAAAATGGGACAATGAAGAAGGAAAAGAAGGAGAAAAAGAAGAAGAAGAAGATGATGATGATGAAGAAGCAAAAGAAGTGGTAGAGGAAGATGATGAAGAAGAAGAAGAGGAAGAAGTAGAAGAAGGAGAAGTAGAAGAAGATGATGATGATGAAGAAGATGAAAAAGAAGAATAAGAACAAGAATAAGAGGAAGAAGAAGCAAGTAGAGGTAGAAGAAGAAGAAAAAAAGTTGGAGAAGAAGAAGAAGATGATGAATATGAAGAAGAAAAAAAAGAAGTTGGAGAAGAAGAGGAAGAAGAAGAAGTAGAGTGGAAAGCAGAAGTGGGAGAAGAAGTAGAAGAAGGATAAGAATAAGAAAAGGAAGAAGAAGAAGAAGAAGCAGAAGAAGAAGTAGAGGTAGGAGAAGAAGAAGAAGAAGACGAAGAGGAAGAAGAAGAAGAAGAGAAGAAGAGAAGAAAAAGAAAAAGAAGACGAAGAAGAAGAAGAAGAAGAAGATGATGAAGAAGTAGTAGAAGAAGAAGAAGAAGAAGAAGAAAAAGAAGAAGAAGAAGAAGATGAAGAAGGGGAAGAGGAAGAAGAAGAAGAAGAGGAAGATGAAGAAGAAGAAGTAGAAGGCGAAGAAGAAGAAGAAAAAGAAGAAGAAGAAGAAGAGGAAGAAGAGGAAGAAGAAGAAAAGAAGAAGGGGAAGAAGAAGAAGAAGAAGATGGGAAAGAAGAGGAAAATGAAAAACATGAAGAAGAACACAATGAAGAAGAAGAAGAAGAAGAAGAAGAAGTAAGAGAAGAAGAAGAGGAGGAAGAACAAGAAGGAGAAGAAGTAATTAGAGAAGAAGAGGAAGAAGAAGAATAAGAGGAAGACAAAAATGACAAAGAAGAAGACGAAGAGGGAGAAGTAGCAGAAGTAGAACAAGAAGAAGAAGACAAAGAATAAGAGAAAGAAGAATAAGAAGAAGAGGAAGAAGAGGAAGAAGAAGAAATGAAGAGGTATAAGAAGAAGAAGATAAAGAAGTAGAGGAAGAAGGAGAAGAAGAAGAAGAAGAAGAAGAAGAGGAGGAAGAAGAAGAAAAATAAGAAGAACAAGAAGCAAAAGTGGAACAAGAAGAAACAGAAGAAGAAGAAGAAGAAGAAGAAGTGGAAGAAGACGAACGAGGAGAAGAAGAAGAGTAATAAGAAGAAGAAAAGGAAGAAGAAGTAAAAGGGGAAGATGGCAATGAAGAAGAAGAGAAGAAGAAGAAAAAGAAGATGTTGATGAAATAGAAGAAGAAGAAGAAGAAGAAGAAGAAGAAGATGAAGAAGAAGAGGAAGAAGAAGATGATGAAGATGAAGAAGTAGAAGAAGGAAAAAAAGAAGGTGGAGTAGATGAAGAAGAAGAAGAGGAAGAAGAAGAAGAAGGAGAAGAAGAAGAAGAAGAAGAAAAGGAAGGAGGGGAAGAAGAAAAAGGAGAAGAAGAAGAAGAAGAAGATGGAGAAGGAGAAGATTGAGAAGAAGAAGTAGAGGAAGGGGAAGGAGGAGAAGAAGAAGAAGAACTAGAAGAAGTAGAATATGAGGGAGATGAAGAAGAAGAATATGAAGAAGGAGGAGATGTAGAGGAAGAAGAAGAGGAATAAGATGCATAAGAAGAAGGGCAAGGGAAAGAAGAAGAAGAAGAAGAAGAAGAATGAGAGCAAGAAGTGGAAGAAGAAGAAGAAGAAGAAAAGGAGGAGGAAGATCAAGGAGAAGAAGAAGAAAAAGAAGAATTAGAAGAGGAAGTGGAAGACAAAAAACAAGAAGAATACAAAGAAGAAGAGAAAGAAAAAGAAGAATAGAAAAAGTTGAAGAAGAAGAGGAAGAAGATGAAAAAGAGGAAGATGAAGTAGAACAAGAAAAAGTAGAAGAGTAAGAAGAAGTAGTCCAAGAAGAAGAAGGAAAAGAAGTAGAGGGAGAAGAAGAAGGAGAAGAAGAAGAAGAAGAAGCAAAAGAAGAAGAAGGAGAAAAACAAGTAGAGGAAGAAGATGAAGATGAAGGAGAAGAAGAAGCAGAAGAAGAAGGAGAAAGAGAAGTAGAAGAAGCAGAAGTAGAAGTAGAAGAAGGAGAAGAAGAAGAAGAAGAAGAAGAAGATTAAGAAGACAAAGAATTAGTAATAGAAGAAGATGAAGTAGAAGTAGCAGTAGTAGCAGTAGAAGAAGAAGTAGAAAAGTAGAAGAAGAAGACGAAATAGTAGAAGAAGAAGAAGGAGAAGAATAAAAATAATAAAAAGATAAACAAGAATAAGAAGAAAAAGAAGAACAAGAAGAAGTTGAAGAAGAAGACGAAGAAGAAGAGAAAGAGAAAGCAGAAGGGAATAAGAAAGAAAAAGAAATTGACGAAGAAGAAGAAGACGAAGAAGGAGATGAAAAAGAAGAAGAAGAAGAAGTTCATGAATTAGAAGAAGAAGAACAACAAAAACAAGAAGAAAAAGAAGGTGAAAAAGAAGAGGAAGAGGAAGAAGAAGAATAAGAAGAAGAAGATGTGGAGGATAGGAAAGAAGAAGAAGAAAACAAAGAAGGAGGAGAAGAAGAAGAGGAGGAGGAAGAAGAAGAAGAAGAAGAAGAAGGAGAAGGAGAAGATGGAGAAGAAGAAGAAAAGTGAAAAGAGAAGAAGAAGGAGGAGAAGAAGAAGAAGTAGAAGATGAAGAAGCTGAAGAAGAAGAATATGAAGTGGGAGAAGATGTAGAGGAAGAAGAAGATGAAGAAGATGTAGAAGAAGAGGAGGAAAACAAAGAAGAAGAGAAGAAGAAGAAGAAGAAGAAGAAGAAGAAGAAGAGGAAGGAGATCAAGGAGTAGAAGAGAAAGAAGAATAAGAAGGGGAAGATAAAAAGAAGGGGAAAGAGAAGAGGAAGAAGAAGAATAGTAAGAAGAAGAACAAGAAAAAGAAGAATGCAAAAAAAGTTGAAGAAGAAGAGGATGTATATGAAAAAGTGAAAGAGTAACTACATGAAGAAGAAGTAGAAGAGTAAGAAGAGGAAGACCAAGAAGAAGGAGAAGAATAAGAGGAAGAAGAAGAAGGAGAAGATGATGAAATTGAAGCTAAAAGAAGAAGTAGGAAGAAGAAGTAGAAGAAGAGATGAAGACGAAGGAGAAGATGAAGTAGGAGAAGAAGAAGAAGGAGAAGAAGAAGAAGTAGAAGAAGAAGGAGAAGAAGGAGAAGAAGAAGAAGAAGAAGAAGAAGAAGATGATGATGATGAAGAAGAAGATGAAATAGAAGTAGTAGTAGAAGAAGTAGAAGAAGAAGAACAACAACAACAACAAAACTCAACAACTAAAATAACAAGACATACAACACTTCAATGGTACTTATGCACATAGTAATACCTTAATCCTAAAGGAAAAGTGGCATAATAACTACATATTTTAGAATAGATTTTACTAAAGATTATTGAATGAAGAATAATATGAACCTTATACTGAATGATATTGTAATAGAAAATTAATGCTTTGTTATTAAAGATGAAGAGACTGACAGCTAAAAAATGAACCAATTAAATATATTAGAAAAAATAAATATGTTCTTCATTTTTGCATGTATTTAGGATTTGGAATGAGTTATGATCGGTGCAACATCTTCATTTTCATTTTATAGAGATTAGATTAGCTATTAAAAGTTTTGACATGGTATCATATGGTTGTCACAAAGTTTACATTTTGATGATGGGTGCAATAGTTAGATCACCCATAATGTTATGATGATATGATAAGCATAGAATGGCAATAAATTGCTTATCACATAATTACAAAAACTATCTTCATATTATATGACATTGATTCTTTGTGCAGAGCTTTAGTTTTGTATATGGTGTTCCATATAATCACAAGGATCATTTTGGTACAATGCAATTCATCTTAATTGTTTAAATAGATCACACAAGTGCAACAATGGATTACCATCCTATGATAATTACTTTCACCAAGAGTTGAGCTTTCAAACAAATACTATATGATGTGAGCCATTAAGATTGAATTGTTGCATGTCATGTAATAATTATTTAATTAGAGCTAAAGAAATAGTTGACACATACAGTAAATTGCAAGTCTTGCATAAGAACATAAAATAGATGTGCAATATTAGGATCTCCATAATACAGTAATGTAGATCAATGATATTAAGGCTTAACAAATTAATAAGCATACTCATGTGATGTAGATGTCATATTTGTAGAACATTATGAATCATTTCTTAAGGAATTTAAGTCTTTTGTGATACGAAGATTATTATGCTGCCCTTAAGAACACAGCGAGCAAAGCTTGGTAATTGTGTAAGGATTGTTGTGTGTATTATAAAGCTACAGTGTCTTGATAAAGTTGTAGGTGCAATATATCAATCGTACATATTCAACCATAGCGAAGTTTACATATTATAGACTCTAAAATGAAATAGATTGTCGAATCATTTCAAGGAAGCTTCATACCCATACAATTATAGGGTAAACTGAACTCTCAAAGAATAAACAATACACAAAAGAGACTAATACCATATGTGATCAAGTTTGCACTTCTAATTCTTTGTTCTAATGACATTCACATCTTTATGATAAACCCATCATACCTATTTGAAGCTATGACAAACTCAAACTTTAACTATTGGTTTAAGCTTGAATGAAAGCTATATAAATATTATTAGACATTATATCGAACATCACTAGCTAAAAAAATAAGGCTTTTCTTAAGCATTGTTTGCCAACTTAAACAATGGCTTTTATCTAGAAACATTTGTGATAATTTTGTGTAAATCCTAATATATCTAGATGAGCTAATTCTCACAACCAATAATTGAAAAACAATTTAAAAGATTAGTAAGGTAGAATCCAATTACAATGTGCCACTTAAGAGTGAAGAAAAGGTTTGACTTCACTAACCATAATAATGTTATAAATGAAGGCCTCCAAGTGGTTTATCGACACACCAGGTAGTAAACCTAGTCAGCTCTAAGTTATGCCAAACCATTCATGATGAAAGGTCTTCTCTCCTCATTGCATTACAATATCTTTATGTCTTGTTCTTTTTCTTCATTCACTTCATTAATGACAATTGCATGTGAACACTTCAAATATTAAATAGTGACCAACATCTTGGTTCTATGATAATCATCAATAAGGGTTCAATAATCTCTCCTTAATGATTAGAAAACCAATACTAGGAGAATAATATGGTAATAAATAATTTAATGATAATAGAGTAAAGTAATTATAAAGTTACAATAAGGATCCTACATTATGAACCCACAAATAGTCATGGTAACATGACAAAAACATCATACAAGGTAAATAGAGTTAAGAAAGTTATTTGTAGAAATCAACTCCTACTTTAACTATGCATTCAACGAAGAGAAAAAAACTAAATTGGAACAAAGTCATAATCATAGCACAATTTGCTTCCAGTATTTCTCAATTAGTTGTAGCTCCCCCTAGATTAATTGTAATCTCTCCTTTGTAATTCTAAGTTCTAGTAGTTAGTTATTCTTCCTCCCCTTTTGTGATGATTCGAGGGAATAAAAAGCTTAGGTAAACTAATTGAACTTAATTAGATAACAATGTAAATATTTAATGCAATATATCATAAAGATGAGGCAATAAGTGATACACTTGATATAAATTAAAATAAGACATTAAACTTATAATAGTTTGTGTAGAACTTTTTTATTGAGCATTTTTCTCTCTTTCTTAAAGAATTTTAATGTTTTCTAAGTAGATATAAAATTCCATTAGAGAGAAAATCTATTTATTTATGAATTTCATTCTTCATGATAGAGAATGTACCTTTGATTTCCTTAAGCAGAGCATTTATGTGAAATTCCAAAGAATGTTTCCTTAAAATAGCATATGATGCATAGAAAATGTAGATGGTTGATGGGATTCATGTTGAGAAGTAGCAGCACTAAATGGTTATGGTCCTTAATACACTTCCTTGGCTACTTGATCCTTATGCTTTTGTTTTGCTCTTGTTTAGTATTAATTTGCACAAAAAGTAGTGCATCCTTTTCATATCTAAAGCTTTTTTGTCCTTAAGAATGCAATCCAATTTCTTTGAACTTATACAATTCTAGAAGACAATAAATGGTGCAATTAGGTGTCTATAACTCAAGTTGACTTTCTTCTTGTATTTGAAGTTCTTGAACACTAAAATCTTCTTCATAAGCCTAAACTTTGTTTTATCCATGTAAAATGATTCCTTTTGAGGTAATAATAAGTGCCTTGAGATAGTTATGACATGATGTACTATCCATCACCATACATTGGTATTTTGTGCGTCTCAAGGATTGTTGAACTAGATAGACCCATTGTGTTAGGAAGTTAGCCTTTTATACATGATGCCTGTTGGCTAGGTTACAAATCAACTTATTCAACTATATCTAGTCAAAGCTTGAACTTTAATAGTTTGACCAAAGAGTTAGAGTCGATGTATGAATTTTGAAGACTCCATTGAGATCTTCCTTGATTATCTCAACTATGGTTCTACATAGATATGGTCTTACTATACTAAAATCTCCAAAGATTTCTAGATTTGTATAACAATATCTTATTATTGTGCTATTGAATGGATTCTTAGTTGAAATGCATCATCCACCCTTGTCTCGAGAAAATAAAACAAAATTGGTTCAACACCATAAACTCTAGGTCTACATTTAATGGTTTTCTTTTATTGATTCCACATTCTTTAATTAGTTCAAATGTCTTCATATCAACTCTAGCCCTAAAATATTATTCATCCAAGACATATGTGGCTAAAGGTTTTTACTTCATGGGTGCTGTCTCCTTTGTCCTAAGTCTCGTAGTCATGTTGCTGATATAGTTAGTACTACAATGTTATTATGAAAAGAATTAACTAGAATCTAGCTAAAGGATGAAATTAATTCAAGTTGTCAATGATTACATAATATGCAATAGGGTAAGAATATAGTGGTGAATGCAAATATTTGTGAAAGAATTGTGAATCTACTTAGTAGTAAACCTCTTGATTCAATTGAAGTTCACTTCTAGCCAATAGTACAAGATATCACTACAATTGCCTATTCAAACAATTCACCTTCTAATTTTATTTTATTCTTTCTTTGGTGAGTTACTCTACACAATAATCTTATATATATCTATAATTTATACTTGTACGAATGAGAAAATCATACAAGATGATCCATCATACACGATTGATCGAATGATTGTATATGTCCAAGTGATACAACTCTCTTCAATAGTTTAGGTGATAACTATCATACTATTGCAATATCCAAATCATACTTGTTTAATTTCAATACTGTCACTTCTTATTTAATTTGTACTAGTGTTATAATAAGTTGCACATGGCTAACTTTGATTCTAGATGATGATATGTTATTTAGGTATGATAGCCTAATTATATGAGTTGGGTCAATACAACAACATGAAAATTTAATACTTGATTGTCTAGTGATGACATCATACCATGCCAATTTAAGTTGAAATATAATTGCACAAGTGCGAAATTCAAATAACACTTGAATTAAAATAGTTCGAGTTGTCCTAAGATGTATAACATGATGTTGATATCATACATGTCTAATCAACTATAAATCTCTATTTTTATATAGAACCATTCTCATTCCATACCCAACATGCAATGGTCTAATTTTTCTTGCTCCTTTATCCTTCATATATAGGACCATAATAATATGGTTCATTTTTTAAGTAAAATACTTCGATAGATTACATATATGATGGTGAATTTCTTACATTCATTCGTAAGTTCATCAAAACAAATAAACAAGGCAGCATCACTTTCAATATATGAAAGAATATTAGAACAAGGCCTACTTGATGTGAATTTATCTTTTAGATTTTTTTTGAAATGCACAGATTACCCTTTTCTTCTTCATATATTCCTTCTTCATCTTCTTCATAAACTTCTTCTTATATTCATTTGAAGCATGGGATTGATTCTTAGAATAACACAGTCTAGCTTTAGCACTACCACAAAAGAGATGAGAAAGTGAAGTGTTTTATAACAATTTCTTGAGACAAAACACATAATAAGAAGGTATGCCCTCTTGCAATTAATTGAATCAATATTCTTGATCTATCATTATTATCTAAAGGAACAGTGCAAGGAAGGACAAAGAAAAGGAAAAGAAAACTTATAAATCATAATCAACATTTTGAATTAAATTTTAAAAATAATTTTCTATAAAGAATAGTGACACCCATAAAAGAAAAAGGACAATCCATTGGGCCAGTTGATAGAAAACATAAATAATGGATCTTATATCAAGAGTTTCCTTTGCCTTAAAAGAACTTGATTTGATATCAATTGGAAGAAACATGAATGCCCATAAGAGTGAGGTAAATTGTACCTTTTTAAGTTTCTTATAAAAACAATACTTAATTTCTTCAAACTTGGAATCAAGTAAGCAAAGCTCTAAGACTGAATGGTTTATGGAAAAGTTCTCAGGGATTCGCTTGACGGGAAAGAGGGATAAAAATTTTGATTTCTTACAAAAAAAATATTTAAGGAAATAATTTAAAAATATTTTTAGAAGATTTAATAAATCTCTAAAAGAAATTTTGTGTAAATTTCAATTTTAATTTAAAACATTTCAATTTATGTGATTTGGCTTCAAACCTAGTTTACGTTCACCATCGGCAAAAACTAAGTAAAAATAAACATTGAATATAAGTCTTTCGCCTATTTATATGTGGATTAAAGAATTCAATAAAATAGTTTTTATTCTTGGTTAAAAACTTTGTTATGAAAACATATTATTATTGATTATAATGCCAATAAAAATATGAAGAGACAAGTAATAAAGCACAAATCATTTCAAGTAATTTAGCTACCAACGCATGGCTTACATCTTTTTCTAATTGACTTAATCAAGTTTTACTAATTAATACCTTTTGCCTAATAAGCCCCATCTCAAGATGATTTTGTTGAAATGTGAAGAGTTAAGAAAAGATGTATTGGATACCTTATCGAGTTTGAAGCAAGCATTAGATATTCATCCTTTATTCCAATGTTAACTATGCTACTTGATTTAAAAAGCAGCAATTAAAACAAAAAGATAGACAACACCTTAAAGACAATTTTTACAAATACCTATACCTTAGTACTTAAGGAAAAGTGTAACAATAACTAAATATGTTAGCAAAGATGTTATGAAAGATTAGCAAATTAAGAACAATATGAAGCAAAGCCTAAATGATATCACAATAGAAAGTAAAGGTTTAACTATAAGAGATGAAGAGCTTGATCAATTAAAGGTATTACAAAAACTCTGTTCTACCATTTTATATGCCATTATAATTTATAATAGTTAAGGTTGGTACAATAATTAAATTTAGTTTTTGAAAGGATTGGATATGCTCTTAGAAGTTTTGATATTTTACCATTGTAATTTGTCATAGAAATATTATCAATATGATAAGCTTAACACTTAGATCATCCTAGACATTATGATGAAACGAGAAGAACAAAATGACTCTAAACATCTTATTGTGGAAGTATAACAAGTGTCTTTATGCTATATAATGTTAATTCTTATGTAGAGCCTATGTTCTTATACATCATACCAAATGATCACATGGATCATAAAAGTATAGTTTTGTTTATCTTTGTTGTTCTAATGAATCATACAAGTGTGATAGTGGATCTGTACCAAACTATATTTATTTTCACCAAGAGCTGTCCTCTCTAAGAGGTTATATTTATTTTGAGTGTATAAGCACAAACTATTTTCTTTTTTTTTTGCTTTGGATTACATATATTCCACGTTATAACATAGTTGAAGACCCAACTATAAAGTCATTCCTTTAGCCTAAATAATTGACACGTTACCGATAAAAGTATATGATGCTTTCGAAGTTTTCCATGATAACTATAGATGTTTACATCAAAACAAGTTGGACCAGAGTTTCCAAACACAACCAACCATATTGTTTTATAAAATCTGTGTGGAGATCACTTAAAAATGTCATAAAATGTCTATTTCTGTAGTAAGAAGGGAGGGATCAAACTGACCTGTACCAACTGAGGATTTGTTGAAGAAGATTATGTTAGTGGATAATAAAGAAACATATTGTGGCAATTAGAACTAACATTGTTTATAATGCTATTTTTTTATTGGTTAGAGTCCTTAAAAATTTCAAATTCCTAGCTTATTAGATAGTCCAACCAATAAGTGAAAGAAATATTTCTAAAACCTCATCTCTAACTAAATTGTTGTTGTTATGGCTCTATCATTACTATAATAGTGGAATTATCTTGGTTTTTTTTAATTCCTATACATCGTGATGGTTAGCTAAGATAGACCATACTTTATTGGATTTTGGGCAGCTCAAAAATGAATTAACCATTGAGTCTTCAATTGGGTAGTATGGGAATTTTAATGCTAGTGATACATTTTGTCTATTTAATATATTTAAGAATAGTAGTAGGCTATTAAGTATTCTCCACAATAAAATAGAGATTTTTATGGACTTTTGGGGTTCCATATTCTTTGCCTTGATTTTAGAATTAATCCTTCACAAAATGCTTCCCAAGCCATTTGGACACAAAATTTTCCATTGGAATTTAGCATCCAATAGCTAGTTCTAGTTGAGTTGGATACCTCTATGTGATTTAATACGATGTGCTTGATCATTTTCATGGATTTGTATCTATTAGAGATTAGACATTTTCTACTTGATAGCAAATATTTCTCTTTCTTGAAGTTGACACATAATGGGAGAGCTGAATGAAACTTCTAATATAATTTTACCCAAAATGTTGCCTTTATTCATTTTGTTTTTTTTAATCCCAAGCTAATCTCCTCAATAAGAAAACTAATTTTATCCCAACTAGACTAACGGTCCTTGTGCTTGTTCATTGAATCACCCCAAAGGAAACCATTCATCATCTTCTTGATTTTGTGTAGAATATTGAGTAGACAGTGTGTATCCATCAATGATTATATAGGGATTAAGGAAAGCATGTGTTTTACTTGAATTATCTCCCACCTATAATCAACAAATTTTTATTCCACCTAACAATGTTATTATTGATTTTCTTAATTAGTTGTTGAAAGTGGTTTGTTTTCTTCCTTCCTTTGAATAAAGGGCATCAAAGATAATTCATTGATAATTTTCTCTCCATAAAACCAAATCTCTGATTGGCATGGTTTCACTTGAATTTGTCTGCATATGCATGAACGTTTGTGGGCATCAATTTGTCACCTTGAGGTTCTTTGGAAGAATTTAGAGATCTCTTGAGTTTACTGATTGATTTGCTATCTCCTCTACTAAAGATTACGAAATCATATGTGAAACGTTTGTGCAATGTAATTTGGTAGGTTTTTGGTTATGTGTAGTGTAGAAACTTACGTAAAAAGGTTACTCAACTCTTTGCTAAATTCCTCCATAGATATGATAAAATAAAGGAGAGAGATTTGGTTTCCTTGCTTTAGTCCTTAAGAGATGAAGAAGGAACAATTCAGTTTGGCATTAATCATGATGTAGGTCCAACTTTTGTGAATCATATTCAAGATCACATTCATGAACATATCCTTAAAGTTGAATTTGGTAAGGACCTTGTATAAGAACTCTTAAGAAAAGTAGTTAAATTCATTTTTTAGAACAAGTTTAATCACACAATTATTTCCTCTAGCTCTTCTATTTATAGCCTCAATCAATTCCTATTCCAAGAGAATGTTGTTTGTGATGTCCTTAGCTTAATGAATCTAGTTTTTTTGGGCATATAAGGAGTGGTAAGATTTTTTTTAAATCTAAACACCAACTTTTTAGAGAGGACTTTTTTAGTAAAATTGCAAAGATATGTTGTCTTGAAATCATCAAATGTCCTTGTATTATACATTTTTGGCTAGATTAGTGCTAGAACTTCCATTAAGAATTGGTGCCTTAATGACAAAATCTCTTGCTTCATCAAGAACATTATTTAGAATATTCTCCTTATAATGTGTGATAAAACTGCCATTAAACCCATCAAGTCTTGGGGCACCATTTGTGTTCGTTGTAAATATAATATCTTTGATTTCCTTCATTGAGGGATCTTACATTAACAAATTGTTGTTTGTTGGATTCATGAATGTGGGAATACAATTAAGCATAGTGTCTTTGACAACTACGTCAGAGATAGACATCATATTTTGATAATTTAGAATTGTAGGCTTAGCAATTCTTTCTTCATTGTGAACCCAATTACCTATGTGATTCTTTATCCTATAGATTGTTAGCTTAGATTTCTTTTCCTTAAGAAGACATGTAATAATTTCGTGTTCCGTTCCTTTTCCTTTACTCCTATCATGTAGTAATTAATATGTATTGACATAAAGGAATAGTCGATACATGCGATAAAATAATCATGGTGTACAACAATTTTGTATCAGATTTGTTATAAGTCTCATCACATAAGAACATCATGTAAAAATGTTTTATTATGGTTTCCATCATTTATTAATGTAGACCCATTAAGGCCTAACAAATAAATTATCGAACTCATTCAATACATATAGCATATTTTTATGAAAATAAGAATGCATTTTATTACATAAGTAATTTAAGTTGTATGTGATAAGAAATTGATCATAAAGATATGATATATTATTTTATATAGAAATGATACTTAGTATTATACAATATAATCCTTAAGAGCACATAAAGCAAAGCTTGGTGACCATATAAGTCTTAATGACAATGCATATTGTACCTATCATACTTATATGATACCATGACAAACTCAATTATTAATTATATGTTTAGGCTTGAATGTACACCCTACGAGTACAATATTGGATATTATATTGTATGATCGTTAGTAATCTAATGCAAGGATTATTTTGAAGAATGATTTTACTAACTTAAACCCTTGGATTTCATCTAGGAACTTTTATGATAATTTTTGCAAAAGATTGTAATACAGCTCTAAATGAGTTAATACTCATAACCAAAGGATTCAACTACAATGCATTAGATAAGTAAGATAGAATCCAATTCAAAAGTGACATTTAAGCATGAAGTCAAGTTTTTACAATTTAATCATTGTAATTAAATAAATGAAGTCCTCCATGTGGTTTAAGCACACCCAAAGGAGTAAACATAGTTGGATCAAAGAACTAAAAGTTGAGCCAAATAATTTAAGGAGTAAACATAGTTCAATGATTAGTAGTGCTCTGATGAAGTACTTTAATGATGGCTATCATTAGGTTGAAGTGACATCTAATATGAGGGAGTTCTTTTACTACACAATCTACCATTAGGTTGTGGCAATCAATATACATGGTCGATAATGATATTACATTGCATGAATAAGACAAATTTACTTCATTGATATTGTCTGATCCATCTAGAATTATACATGGATACATGTATGACTCTTTGCCAAAGTGGTAGCAAATTATACATGTTCGATTCAAATATGCTTAATGATGTTGGTGATAGGATTGTTTAATCCAACCATGTCGACAAGCCAAATTTGTGGCATCAAACATGTTCAATGCAAGATGAAATATTTGATAAGGGAATTCTTCATAGCATACAATCTAGTAAAAAGTTAAGACAATTAATAGACATGGCTAATAATGTACTTTTTAGCATTGGTTGGTCAAAATTACTCCATAGAACTAGTCTAATCTTTGATGAAATGGTGATGAGCAATTTCTTTATATACTATGATCCACTATTAGGTCACGACAAACAATATAAAAGGTTGATAAAGGTATTGTATTACATTGATAAGTAAACTTTTCTTCATCAGACATATCTAACCATGATGAACTAGCTTGACACACATGTACAACTCTCTCCTGAAGTAGTAGTAGATCATACTTATCTAGTGTGAATTCACTTATGTCGTTGGTGAAGGAATTATGAATACTTTTTCTATAATATTTATTCTTCTACAAACAAATTGCTCCTTGACAAGTTTGATTAAAGCTTTGCTACTTTAGAAATTTGCTACCTTTCACCTCAAAATTATGACTACTATTAGCTAATTGAGCTAGGTGATTAGCCAATTCATTTGCTTCTCGATTGATATGATTAAACATGACTATCTTAACGTAGACCTTACTAATTTGATAGAACTTTCTTAGCAATCACTAGTAGATGCTCGTTACACCTTGGATCATTTCAAAGATCTATTTATAGTCCAATTCTACTATGATGTTTAATAGATGCAAATCTTTTTAAAGATTCAGATTAAACAATATAGCCTTGGCATTTGCTTTAATATTGGTTTTGGGCCTTACAAATACTATGAACACTTTGATTGCTTTACCAGAGTGATCACTTATAATTTTTCTATAACTAGAAGGCCAATGGCTACCTCTTACTAAGCCATTAGTGCTTTGTTTTACATATTCCTTAAGTAAGGAATCCAAGCTAGACTAGTTGAAGATTAAGAGAGATTTTTGCATTAATGAGTAACATTTAAAGATTGTCTAACCCTGAGATAGAAATCTATTTATTACAGTACACACTGAGATGGCTTGATCATCATACAGTTTAGAATTACATTCTTTTTAGAACTTATAGCATATATATCACATCTAGTTTCTTTTCTACTACAAGTTTCAACAACCCTTATACCTACCATTACATTTGTCTAATCACCCTTTTAGTTTCTAGGCTTGACATTTGATTTTAAGTTGCAATCCTCATTATTGATCACTAAGCTCAAATTGTGTCATTCATAATGAATGAAGCTCCTTTACCAGATGGACATCCACATGACTTAGAAACTAGTTCATCCAAGGCTATGGAACTTTCTAACTACAATGCTACATATAAGGTAGCAATATAAAATGCAACATACATATAATCCACATTCACCAAACCAATAAATAAATTATATAAATGACAACAAATATTTAATAGAAAATTCCATACCATAAGTCTAATAACCATAGTCCATCAATAAAATCAAATACAATATAAAGGTTTTATTATTACACTTTTAATTTAAAAGATCAGCACTTACTGCTAAGTAAAAGAAAATAATAGAAACAACTAAGTGATTGATGATAGTCCTGAACACAAGTTCCTATGCAATGTTCTATCTCCCTAATCCTTCATTTTAAAAAAATAAAGGGAGTGAGTCAAAGCCCAATAGGGAAGCCTCTAGTAATACTATAAGTATTACTTACAATTGAAGGTACTATAAAAATAATATTAATCAAGATCAGATCAGTATCATAATCATATATGTCTGCAACAAGAAATTAGACAATCAAGTCTAATATGACGAATGCATGATGTGACCAATTAGTTGTTTAGTGTTCAAAAACATTAAGAATTACCTTCATGCTAATGTGTTCTAAGTTAAAGTCTAGTACCATATAAATTAGCACTCTTTTTTAAGATATGCTATAACTAGATGAACCAACACTTTGTTTTCAAGACATGCCATAGACAATAGATTAACACTTCTTTCTAAGATATGCTATCTCTAGCTTAAGGGTTCCAATCTTTAAGCCCACTATATCAAAGACTATCTCCTAGTAATTTTTTCCAACTTAACAAATTGACATTAGTTCAAACCATAACTGTTAAGTATCTCTATACTCAAATTTTTTCTTAGGATCCATAGGTTATCATCCAAAAACTTTTTCAATACCCAAAATGTTCTATGGTGATCTAAAAACTCAAAAAAATATTTGATTCTTACTTTCATGCAATTAATTCATGGCTAAATCATTAATTTGTAATAATTTTAAATTATGCCAATCTCTGTAGGTGATTATCTTAATTTAAATCATCTCCAATTTATAAAATTATATATATTGCATGCATATATAGTCATTCTCAACATTAACAAACATTTAAGAAGAAAAAGCTAAAAGTAAACTAAAAAGTAATGCGAAACATTAAACATGTATATCTTTTAATAAACTTTCATAAAGAGATCAATCAAGTGATAATTAAAACACGCTCTTTAAAAATTTGAACAAGTCTTAAATAAGGAAAATTTCATCAATTTATTAGGATTCAATGAAGGGGAAAACCATTCAAAGCATAATATGGTTCCACAAAAATGATAAGCAATTAGATAACAAGGTAACTAATTAATTACTCCTAAAGTTTCTATGTTTAAATGAGGATTATCCTACCACATGATTCAAGAAGAGGACTTCACTGAGACTAAGCTTTTCTTCCTACAAATCCAAAGATCCTTCCTTTCTTATTGCTTGTAGTAATTGTTCTTCCCCTTCTAGTCTATATTAGATGTGTAAGGTCTCTAATTTAATTTGCAAATCATTAATATATAGTGGCCACAAACCCTATTTCCACTCTTAGGCTTCATGGTTAAGATTAAATCATGATGATCTAATAGTCCAAATTTCATCATTTTTTGACTCTTACATCTAGTGCACCTAAATTCCAGTGGCTAGGATTGAGACCAACAAAATTACAAAACTTAGTTTATTTCTTGTTGCTACATCATGCAAGTACTATGTCAAAATCATTTTATATGATAACCCAACTCTATTATTACTAACTAATGGTTCCTTTGATTATAATTACATAATCTAATATTCATTCATTTTTGATATACAATGTATCTTAATTATTCATCATAACCTAATGATTCTTTTATTTAACATTTTTTAATTCAACTATACTTATATGATTACATTAATCATATTTTATGTACTAAGTTTCTTAGTTTTGACATAAACTATCTTGCTTTCCTTATTATCATATTAGTATCAATAGTGACTTCATAGTAGTATGGCCACTCTTTAAGTTTGAATAACTCTCCTTTTTTAATATAAGTATCATTTTATGATAATGTGTTCAACCTTGTATGATCACTAATTAAGTTTTTCTCTTGACATCATTCTCTCTCTTATGTGATCATAATGTTCAATATTCAAATATCATACTTGAACTTCTTCCTTACCCTATCAGACATGTTTGATCATTAATGCCAACAACATTATCATACTATAAGATCATCCCATAGCTTATTGTACAATATTCATAACCCAACCTTCAATTATATTTCCTTCCTCCACTTAATGTACAATCTTTATGATTGTCCTATATGATCTTCACTATAAGCATGATGTATAGTAGATAGCTTAAATAATTACATGTAATAACTTGAAACCTTGGTTAGCTAGAAATGAGATGCAAAAATATTAGAGATGCTAATATCAATGACACCTCTATTACTACAGAGTTTATAGAGTTGCTTTACCACCTATGATGAAGTTTTTGTTGAATAGTGATGTGTTGAGTGTGTCCCATGTCCAATCTCACTATAATGTGTTGCCATAATTTGGATGCTTTAGTGCATTCAACAAAAAGTGTTGTTAGTGAGTCTCCACATGCACAAAATAGGCACTTTGTAAGAAAGTTGTTGCTTTGACTTTCCCAAATTATGAGGAAAATGTAGCATATTGTTAATGATTTGGAATTTTTGGAAGAAATGTTAGTGGTCTAGATGATTTTATAAGAGTTTTATTTTTTTAAGCTCCATAATTAAATCAAAAGTTAGATGCATGTAGAGATGATCAAAGATTCACATTTATAACGAAGAAATGATGTATAGTATGAGGGGTGTTATTGTAGTAGATCTACAATTAGTTTGGTACAACATAAAATTGGGTTGATTATAGAATGAGGTTGTGCTGACTAAGTAATTATGTCTCATTGAAGTAGTCTAATTAATGTGGAAGTGAATTATTGTAGCTATAAGACACTAAATTATGTTACTATATGTTTTCAATAAAATCAAAATATAGATTCAATTCATATTGATAATTTATTTTTTTAGTTTTTATAACAAAATGTGAGATTCTGATTTTGTAAATAATTTAAATTAGTCAAACATTAGGATCCCTCAACTTTGACTTAAAAAATGGGATTTTTTTTATTTTATCTTGATATTCAATTGGAATTGGAATAAGAGGATGATTATTTTTGACAAGCTTATTTCTTCCTTTATTTTTTGCCTTCCCCAATAGATCGAATCAAAAGGACATTGAACATATCTAATTGTGCAATCTCAAGTAGTTTACAAAGATGATAAAAGCCTTGTCATGTAGTAAGGTATCGTTCTATACTCAGAGGAATACCAAAAGTTTATGATGTAGAAGAAGCTGATGTGAACAATTGTATTTGTTTAATCCATGATTGTGAATGAATTTATATGTATGACATCTTGCCACATTGGAAGAATGAAGAACTTAGATGAAGCCATAATAGTATCTCCACGATCAAAACCATATAGTGAGCTAGTTGTATTGTTCAGTGAAGTCGATCATACATCAATGATGCAGTTTAAACTATCAGTCCAAGAATTAGGATGGAATGTTCATATTAGAGAACAAATAAAGATGTAATAGATGATGAGCTTGTAGAAAGTTGTCACACAATAATTAGAGGGGATGATTGTAGATTTTTAAAGTGACTTAAAGGATGTATGATATACCAGACTCTTATGATGAACTATCTTATTTTATTTGTTTTTGTAGACATTTAGAAGAAGTTTACTGATGAGTATTCATTTTTATTCATCCATCACCTTATATCAATCCTGATGTCAAAGTGAAGACTATTCATTTGGTTGATTAAACAACTTTCTTTATAATCTCCATACATAAATATCCTCATCAAAAGCTTTTACAATTTTTTGTATATCAAGTACCTCAAAAAGAAGACAAATTCAATCCATTTGAGTCAATTGATTGGCCATAATATTTCCTTCTCTAAATATGTGCTAGAACTACATTAACTTGAAACAAAATTGATTAATTTGATTTAATAGGCTTAGCATATGCCAAGGGATTCTTATGCAACTCATAAAATTTTGAGAATTGTTCTACTATCTGATTCTAAGATGATAGTTGTAAGCCCATATAATCACATAGTTTTAAACAAAATATTATAATGGATAATGCTTTGATAGCTTTACCCAAATAAACTTTGATAACTCCACCACTTCCAGCTGATCTGATATTCTCTATTACAAAGTCATTGTTTTTATAACAGTCTATTGGTAGGGTACCCAATATATAGTTTTTGTGATTCTGCCTTTGATTTTAGAGAATGGTGGAATCAACCCATATTTTGCTAATTGTAAATCTAATGATAATTTTTGCAAAATTGGATTGCATTTAAAACTAGCATAAGTATCATTTTTTAACTCTATTGATAAGGGTAACCATGAAGGTAGTTTGCTCATTATATAATTTATAGTTTCAAGCTTTCTAGATATTCTTACATATGAGAGAAAGTAGGAACAATGATACCTTCATGGTTGTGGATTTTGTAAGTTTGCAATAGCCTTAGGGTTGTATTGTTTAAAGAATGTTGTCATGTTGGATTTATGTTCCACCTATTCTTATCACAAAGTGGTTTCATAAATGTATGGAACTAGGGCATTCTATAGAAGCATGAATGTGAGAGTTCACACAAGCACATAAAGGGCTTTTATTTACAAATTAAAACTTCAACTTCCTTAAGTTGTTAGTAAACGATAGTAAGTCATTGAGGGGCATCTACACTAATAAGAAAATGTTTGAAGGTAGGATCCCACTCTAGATTTTTTTATGACATCTAAATAATGATTTTACTTTTAATCTATTCTTAGGCTAACTTGAAAGTGAATCTTTCATTACTAGTGTGAGATCAATGAGTGTTACCTTTGAATTCTATTTTTCCCATGCATTGCAAACTGTGGGCATGATTTTCAATATATAATTCCATGTAGAAGACCTTCCTTAGTCACATTTTCTAGTGAGGTATTTGTCTCTTATATATCATGCCAAAAATATTATTAAGGTGTGGACCATCCAACAAAGCTTGCCACAATATGCTTCCTTAAGTTACTTCAATTTCTTGACCCATATTTTGTTTTCTTCATATGAAAAGCTTATATTTTTTTCAAATAGCCTATGATTCTTATGCACTTGATCACTAATCCCCTGATGAAAACCATTCTTCACACTCTCAACTATTTTTTTAATCTTCCTAGGGTGGTAGTACTTCATTAGAGAGTGGAGCAGAATTGATAACAGAACATCTTGACAGGCCAACATCTTCAAACTAGCCCTTGTCCTGCAAAGTTTATTATTCAAGTGTTGGAAGTGAGCAACCTTGTTCCTACTTTTGAACGTGGTGCTTCTTGGGTAAGGCATTAGGAGTAGTGTTTTTTAAATCCCAATATCTCCTTGATGTATTCTTCTTCTTGTATTTCATGATTTTACTTTCAATAAAGAAGCTCTTTTAGACATTGATCGATAAGCCAAAGATGTCCTCGAGCTTAGTAAGAAATTTCTTAATATTTTGAATAGAGAATCTGTTACCTCTAGAGAAGAGAATGAAGTCATCTACAAAACCTAAATGAGTAATGCATTGATAACCACTTAGAATAGCATCATGCTTCATATTACCTTGCATATGTAAATTGTTTAAACCTCCACTCAGTAATGACAATGAGGCTAATTGTTCAAGCCCATGGGATGGGTACAAAAAATCATTGCATTTCCTATTAATAATGATTGACAACTAGCTAATAGTATAAATACTCACTAAATTAATAATTCTACTATTGAAGCTGAACATATGTAGGACTTGACTTAGGAACACCCAAGGCTGACTATTGAATTCTTTCTTAAAGTTCATGATAATACAGTTGTTGTCTCTGATCTTGTAATTTATGTCATCAACTAGTTCTTGTCTAGTATAATATTTTTATTGCTTTTCTTTCTTTTACTAATGTCAAATTCTCTATGTAAATGAGGGAGGAATGGAAGGGCTATAGATTTATCACTAGCAACTTAGCTTTTTTTTGTGAAGCTTATAGGCAAATTGGTTTGTAATTTTATCTCCATTAGTAAGCTACTTAATATTTGCTTTGGGCCAACAAAACATCGCTTCTATTTTAACTACCATAATTAGCTAATCCTTGTCTTTAGTCAATTCCAACCTTTAGTTTTCATCTTGCATGCCTTGGAATTGGCTTTCCTTCTCCTTACCTTACTCTTTCACCTCTTGTATCTCTAAATTATTTTGCAAAATTAGTTTTATTACTCGTTCACTCTCATAGTAATTAAACTTTAGTTATTCTTGAATACTTTGTGCTACTTTTAGGGGTTGTAGGAATGGTCAAGCCATTATAGAAGGTGAACTACCATTTTTAAGGAAAACTTGTAATTATTTTCAAAACCTTTCTATTATAATACTAAAGAGAAATAATACTAAATCTTTTAAGTGGTCTGATTCAAACATGGATGTATGCACACCTTGGTCAAATGACTAGATGTCATTTATGAAACAACTAATAGAAGAATACCTTTAAAAATCTGATCCATAATGGACCCATAAGAGGAACAATGGAGCTAATAACTACCAAAAACTATATTATTTTTTTACAAGGTTGGCAAGAAACAAAATAAAAGATCTTTATAATAATTGATTTAGAAAGAAACCTGTAACTCTTATCAATTTTTTGAGTGGCATAATTTTCTTAAATGAACTATGAAGCTATGTCACCAAACGAATGAAAAAAGAGAAGAAGATGATGCACTTAAACACTACTTTTGAGTAAGCTCTTTCATTAATATTGTGTTAGATGGTTGTTAGGGGGAAGACATTGATCTGTAAAACTCACCACAACTCTTGGATTTGAAAATCAATGTTCAAAATCTCACTCGAGTTTTTGAAGTATTATAAAAGGGTATTTATAGTGAATGAATTTTTAATATTCTTCTTATGGAAACCTAAATTGTTTCCCAATAGCAAAGTTCTAATTTTTAAGGTGATTAGATAGTGATTGAATGATTTTTTATTTTATTCATATTGTATAATTAAATGGATTGTATATAAGATATTAATATGTCTATTTATTTGTCCAATACATCAAACTATTTTACAATTCTCTCACTCAGCATTCTTAGTTCTTATAAATAATTGTACCATACAATTTGTATATTATACAATACAAAGTCTCTAATTTGTGTCAAGTTTCCTTCCTTCTTCAAAGGAAAGCTCGAGGTGTTCTTTCAAGAAAACGAGTTTTAAAAAGGACAACTCCTTGTTTATACTAATCAATAAATTCTAATGTGCGTGGTCAAATATGGAGATGATTAATGCAACCTTTAAAAATATTGGATTTTTAAGCTTATTTATAGTGGGGTTTTTAGATCACCATCATGCTCTAATTAGATTCACTAGTGTGGAAGACTATTCATGTTGTTGGCTTCACAAAGCTAAGAATATTACAAAACTCCAAATAAGAGTGTTCAAATGACACCTTTACTTTCATCCAAACTTGAAACCCTTTCTGGTGCTAGTATGGGCTTCAATAGAGCAACTTTCAATACATTTCTTCAACAAAGTATCTTTATACTTGGTGGTATTGGCAATTAGAATCCCTCCCAACATGGATGCTACAATAATCAACTTAACCCAACCTAATGTTGCATGGGTTTGTATAGAGGTGGACTTGGACAAGGACTTACCCAATAGAATAGGGATTTAAAAAAATGGAGGAAGCAATAATGTCTTTTAAGTAAAAAATGAAATATGACTACCATCTTAGCTATTGCCATGGCTTTTGGAAATAAGGTCATGACATTATATATTGGAGGCATAATGAAATGGTAACAAATTGACAACAAATTTGACACTTGTAGATTGTTCCCATTGCATTGATTGAGTTGAATCCTCCTAATCCAATATTGCATGGTAGCTTAACAAACAAGAATGAAGGACTAGTAGATTTAGATAAATTAGCACTTGAAGTAGCTTCTACACACAATGTTGTATATCCTCAAATCAAATGTTTATTACCCTCTCACAATTAGTGGAAATAATAACATGAGAGATAGAAACAATTTATAATTAAATATACCAAATATGGATATTATATAAGACACAAAACAACATGTCCTCTCTAATCATAATATAGTTAATTTTAAGATACTAGGGAACTCTCTAAGAAATAGTGAAAAAGAGGTCTCAATATTTAACTTCAAATTATCACATGGTAAGGCTTATCATCATTATGATCTACATTCGCTAAAGAATTTTAGCAAAGAACGATAAGAAAGAGAGCCAGGAGCTTGGCTTTAGTGAATACAACAAGAAAGAATTTATTTTAGTGTTGGGTAGGAGAACCAAGAAAAATCAAAGGAAGGTCTAACCCAAACCAAGTAGTCTTAAAGGAACTCTTAGATGCTCTTAGGCCGCCCAAATTGTAGAAAATTCAAAACAAAATGATTGACATTTTTATATAGAACATAAAGGAAATAGTGAATAAAAGTATGTTTCGTTGACTGAAAAACCTTATTAAATTATAGAAAATTTTATTAGTTGTAATGAACCCATGGTATGTAGCAAAAAAATGTCTCAGGTTGAAAGCAAGCAAGAATTTGAATAGCAACAAATCAATAAAATTTTGATTCTTTGTAAAAAGGAATACTTCTACCAAGTCATAGTTGATGATGATCAACTTATCTTCTTTGGATCAAATATCAAGATTGGAATAATTCTTCTAATTGTAGTTCGTCTATGCTAAGAGCTTAGTAATTGAAAGAAGACTTTTATTCATAATCTCTTCTAATTTATTGAGAGTTCCAACATGACATTGCTTCTAGGATGAGAGTTTAATGTGGTAGCATTGTTAGATCAGTAAAAAGGGTATTAAACTCCTAAACTAGAAGCAATTCAAGAATGTTTTGATTGTATTAATTAGTGTAGCGGCATAGAACTTCCATTCTCTAGATCTCTTTTTACTTGGTATGGTAAAAGGAAAGGTAGATGGATTTAGCATGGCTAAGCAAAGTATTAATGAATCAAGAGTAGATAGATGAGATGTTTATGACATCAATTTAAGATCTTTCTAGAATAGGTTCAAATCATGCTCCACTACAACTATATTTTTTTCTAAAAAACTCTCCAATAGCCTAAAAAAAATTCAAGTTTTAGAACTTCTACTTCATGTTTTAATCCTTTCCACAAAAATTTTAGAGCAGTTGGACATTACAAGTTAATTACTTAGAGATGGCAGCTTTTGCATTTAACATAAAAAGATTGGAAGATTATCTCAAAGAACGGAACAAATAATGATAGGAAACATTAATGATGCAATCAAGTTAATTGAAGAACTAGTCAATGTTCAAGAAGCTAAATTTCAAGAAAGTCAAAATAAAGGGATGAGGAAGAAGCTCACTAGGGCTAATGAAACTTGATGTTCTTACAAAGGACGAAGCCTTTTGGTCGCAAAAGGTTTGCATTAGGTGGCTTAAAGAAGGGGAAAGGAATACAAAAGTCATTCATGCTATGGTTAAAGAAAAATGAACTAAATTGAATATTTGTCAAGCAATGTATTCTAACAGCATTTGAGATTAATAAGAAGACAAAATAATAGATGCTACAATTCAACACTTTAAAAATTGCCACCTGCTTCTAAACTAAGTGACAATGAGAATAATCTTAGCTAAATTCCTTCTATGGCAACAAATAAAGATAATAATTTATTGATACTAGAAATCTCAATGGAGGAAATCAAATAAATAGTATTTTAGATAGATCAACATAATGCCTCAATATGTAATAGTTACAACAAAAAATTGTTTGCACATTACAAGGATATAATATCAAATGACATTTTAGATGCTATCATGGGTATTTGGCTGGAGCTCCAATTTTGAATGAAGTGATAAGCACAAATCATATACTAACACTTAAATATGATAACTCAAAAATGTTTAATGATTTTAAACCAATTATTTTGTGTAATTTTATCAAAACATTGCTCTATAAACTGCTAGCTAACATGCATCAAACAATCCTCCTTGTTCTCATCTCCCTTGAAAAGTTTTTTCTATTGAAGGTAGAGTGACTACAAATATTATTTCAATGAAACAAAAATTGATTTAAACTTTAAATAGAAGAGAAAATGAAAATGACTGTGTAATTAATCTTGATCTTAAGAGTTCTTTTGACTGTCTATCATAGGAGTTCCTAAGCAAGTTTTTCACTTAGTTCAATTTTGTAGAAAATTTATTATAGTCATGAAAATGCTCTATCAAGGACCTAGATTTCCATCATAACCAATAGTAAGACAAATAGTTATTTTGAAGTCTCGTGGGGGCTTTAGTGAAGTAACCTAATCTCATCAATCAAGTGAAAGTTCTTCATTATGCTAAACCTAGATTTTGTCCAACTGTTTCTCACTTAGGTTATGTAGAAGATATAATATACTTTTGTAAGAAAGATTTAAAATTAATTTCCAATGTTTGTTAATTTCAAGTTGACCTCCAAAAGACATTGGTCCTTCACATTAATCATCGCAAATGTCAAATTCATTATTAGAAAAAAAATTTGTTTAGGTTAAGTGAGAAAAATTAGCTAAAAAATCAATTTCAAATGAGCCAAACTCATAACATACTTGGGATATCCTCTCTTCACTTACAAAAAGAAAACTACACTTTTTCAATATTTGAATAACTAATTAAATAAGATGACAAAAGATTAGAGGATGAAGCTATTAACTATGGGAGGCAAACCAATTTTTGTGAAACATATTGTAGTCTCAACACTTATATGAACTTTGATTGCAACAAATCAGCATCTCATTATATTATAGAGAATTAAGAGAGAGAGCCAACAAACTCAGGAGAATGGCCTAGATTTAAGTAAGCTGGTGGAAGTAATGCAAACAATTTTAGCAAAGCTCCATTAGAAATTGGTTTCAAGCAACTCATAATGGAAAAGCTACTTGAAAGAAAAATAAATGACATTTGGTAAAAATTGAAACATATCTGATACCTGGAAATTCATGGAGAAAGAAAGGAGATGGACTTAAATCATACTAAATCTTCCAATCTTTTGGAAAATGACCATTAGACACTCATAATTGATGACACGTTCAGTACTAAGTTAGCTTGGGGAGCAATCTGAAACAAAGGTTTGATATTAAAATCTAGGATTAAATTTGGAACACAAAATGTCCACTAAATATTTTTTTATTTTGATATGGAGAATTTTGAATAGATTGTTGCCATGTTCTAAGAATTTAAGAAAGCTCAACTTTTAGATGATTTTAAAATTCCCACACTATTCAGATGAAGACTTAATGGATCATTGATGCATGAGCTATGATAAAGCAAGTAAAATCTAATCTACCTATGCGAGCAGTTTACACATTTAATAGGCTACTATTAAAAGAATAGTTAAATTTATATCTCAATGCGAAAAATAAGAAAAAAATCACTATGCTAGAGAAGAAGTCATTCACATCCTCCCTTTAATCATACATCATAACTTATGGTAGGTTGAAAATTTAAAAGTTCTTGAGGAAATAAGCTAACCAATAATACCATCATGAACAATATTTTCTTTGATAATTATAAAATCTTCTACTAATTTCTACTTCATCAAATTTCCTAAGAATACCTTTAGTTTGTTTTGCTGAGTTTAGTCCATCCATATTCATTCTTATGGGAAAGCTAGCTATGGCCAAAATATTTGTAACCATAGTGGAAAAATAGTGAAAGCTTTATCTCACTTTGTTGGCAACAAGTCATTATTAGAAGCTAAAGGAATGTCACTTGTTGTTGACCTTCAAATGTATAATAGTGGGAATCTACATAATTTTATTTTTGAAAAGCACCATAAAGAAAATCTTAGAACGATTTAAGGCTAGGTGAACATACCTTGAAAATTAATAAAGATTTATTCACTTTTTTAAGATCATTTAATGACTTTCCTACAGCCCTTCCAAACACTTAATCATATTGGGGAAAGATGTTTGAAAGGTTTAAGGACAAGGATTTAGACTTGAATGAATACTAAGTAGAAGCCTAGATAAGAAAAGGGATTGTACCTATTCAGGATACCTAGTATCAATTAGAGCAAAGAATAACCATTAGTGTGAAAATTTAATAGGGTTCAATAACTTAAATAACCAAAGGTTTGCAAGAAACTAGAGTACCAAAATAATTTAATTAGGTTTTAGAAGAAAACATAATTTTTGAGTAAAACCATATAATTCCAAGATAACTAAGTTTGGTTTTGCAAAAAATGTAATGCAACCCAATAATTTATTAGGATGTTAGAAGAAACCATAGAATAACTATATAATTAAATTAGGTTTTGGAAGAGACCTTATAATGCTTAAATAGCTAAATAAGGGTTTAAAAGAAACTTTAGAGCATTACAAATAGTTTATTAAAGCTAGTTAGGGAATCTTAAAATTCTTAAATATTTGATTAGAGTTTTAGAGGAAACTTGAAATTCTTTGATGGTTAAATTAGGTTGTACAATACCTTAGGGCACCTTGGGGTCATTAATGTTTTGGAGGAAACTCTTGAATTCTTAGATAGTTGATTAATGTTTTTGAGGAAACCTTAAAATGCCTAAAACACTTATTATGCTTTTGGGAGAAACCATAAAATTTCTAAATAATTGGTTAAAGTTTTTAAGGAAATCTTAGAATGTCTAGATAGCTAATTAGGACATTTATGAAACCTTAGGATTACCATAGATAATAGAGTAGTGTTAAAGGAATACCCCTAAATAATTGTAAATAGTTGGTAACATTATTTTGGATTGAAGGAAATATGACAAGTAAAGAAATCTTGATGAAAAAGTGATTAGGATACAATTGGCCATAGGTTTTGGACCCACAAGATAGAGACATGCAAGTCAACATTAGATTATCACTAGATAAGGAGGTGATCATTTTGCTTGGTTTGTAGAGCTTAAGATAGGGAGTGTTAAATCATGTAGTAAGGGACTCTGGTTGTTGAGTGTCACTTATTCAATAAATACTTAAATATTTCACATGATAGGTAGAGCCCAAAATTATGGAGTGTCAAATCTCATAGTAGAGACTCTAGGTGTTGCTGAGTGCCACTTGCATAATGCACTTGGGGAAGAATGGATATGCCAAAGCATGTGGAAAGTACCTTGCCTAATTAAGGAGTTTTGTAGTCCAAGAATGTTGTCTCACATGATTGTTAGAGTCTAATTAAGTGCATTGGGATTTTAGATGTAGTTGTGTGCAACTTATTTTAATAGGATTTTAGACGTGTTTCCTCACATGCTATGTAGAGCCCGAGATTGTAAAGCGTTGGATTAGGTTATGAGATAGGAGTGCTAAACCTTGTGCTATATTTCATATGAGGTTAATGGGAGTGCCAAAATCTTTGGTAGGACACTGAGTATCCAATCAGACAATCATATGATTGTGATTTTAAAAAGATTTGTGAGGTCTAAATGGATATTAAAAAAATAATGCTTCTTCGAGTTATGTTAATGGGACTAAGTGATTATTATACTTCTCATGTAATAGTTCATCTTGTTAGGATGAGATGGTTCTATATGATATCCTTATTCAAGATATTAGTTATAGTTTTTATGTACTAGATTGATATACATTTCCTTATTATTATATAGTTAATTTTTATATCATGACTTGAGGATTTCCTATTTAGGTTTTTTAACTCACTCCTCCTTACATCACATGTAGATCCAGGGAGTTAAAAGCTTGTATAGGAGTCAAAGTTTGGTGAATAAGAGTTTGTGCTTTTAGTAGTCAAATATTATAGTTTTTTAGTTCATGAAGGTTTAGTTATAGCATTTATATTTCAATTAGAGTAATGATTTTGTATTTCATTATTGTTATTATGCAAAATATTTATTTATGGACATTGATATCTACAATTTTTAAGTGGCCTTTCACATGAAGAACTTTAGAATTTTGTATAACATATAGACTATATGATGTCACATTAGCTTGTGGATATGTATTAATTTTATTACCTATTCGTAGGTTGATTCGGTACTCTGTAACACCAGTGTGCTTAATAGGTTATCCCAGCTAGTGTGCACAAGTTCTATTTTAATTGGGTGACCAAATGGTAAAGGACGTGGCTCATTTTGTGCAATACATTACTAAATGATCAAACTAGGGGATCCAATTTGAATGTCAAGCTCAGTAAGTGAAAGGTGGCTACCCAAGAACATTGATTATACATGGGTTTTGTTGCACCTAGGCATTAAAAAATTAGTTGTGACATGAATCCACTTTGAAGAGCTTGTCTTGCCTAAATATGTCTATTTCATCATATGGAGTTATAGACCATGGAGTGGAGGCAAGGTGGAATACATTTATAGAATTCATTACTTCAAATATTTCTCTAAATGTCCACATGATTATTTAATCTAGGATACCCAAACCCCCCTTTTTTACTTTAGTGAAACTATCAATTACATTTCATTTATATATGATGTGCTTTATGTAGCTCGTAAGATATGATATGTCATACCCATGTACAATACAAAATAATTGTGTTATATACATGATTCCTTGACTTGCAACTACTTAATAAAAGGCTCCATGCAAGTTGTTAACCATATCATAGGTTCATATAGATCGCTTAGTGCATTTTATGGATTATCTAATGGCTTTGATAGATATTAAGGGTAGTTTATAAAATGATAGAAAAATATAATTTCAATGAAAAAAATAAATTTATTTGAAAATTTAAAATTGTGATATTCTATTATAAGAAAGGTGCTTCGTAAGTTTTTATTTAAAAAGGCATGATTTAGGGAAATTGGTAGCATGAGTACTTTCAACTCAATTTTGACCATTCTACTTAAGTTTTCAAGTCAAAAAATTATGTTTATTTAAATATATTTTGAGAGATGACATGTTGATGAAATTTGACAATACATGCCATAACCCAATCACACAAGATCGTTGGAAAACCAATCAATTGAATCGTCTCCACCACAAAATTGCCACCTGATGCTATCGTATGCCTGCTCCATGTCCAGTTTAAGGGCCATCAACCCAGCCCTAGAAGAGGAGGCATGCATCCTAACCTGCATCTCCTGGGCCATAAAAATGTTGTTAGAAATGGATCTGCTAAGGACAAAAGTCCCCTACTTTCTAACAATAATATTTGGCAGAACACCCTTGAGTCTTTCAACCAGAATCCTGGCCACAATCTTGTATATAACATTACACAGGGTGATGGGTCTGAAATGCTTAGGCTTACATGCACCCTGTCTCTTGGGAATAAGAACCACCAATGTGTCCTTCCAAGAAGTAGGCATACGTCGCTCCTTAAAGAAGCAAAAGACAGCTTGAATAATATCATCCTGAGTGATCGTCCAGTAGCCCATGAAAAACTCAGAAGTGATGCCATCCAACCCGGGTGCCTTGTTTCTCCTATAAGTCCTAGTAGTAGTAGAAACCTCCTCCACCGTGAGATCTTGACTCAACACTAATTTTTGTGCCACAACAATGTAGTTGCGAGCAAGTGATGGATTGAAGGTAACGCTCTAGAATCACCCCCTATTTGGTACCAAAGTACCTCATGAGGATGACGCCTATACCAGCCGAAGTGTCCACCTCCTTGCCCACCTCATCCTTGAGTTTAGTGATAAGATTATTCCTCCATCTATATGTAGCAGCAACATGAAAGAAACCTATGTTCTTATCACCCAAGCAAGCCCAGTGAATCTTAGCACGTTGCCACCACCACTTCCCTCCAAGGCACACCCCTTGTGGAACTCCAAGATTAGATTTCCAAGGTGCGTGTTCTCCTCACTAAGTCCCTGAAATGATTCCTTCCCCTACATGTAAGTGGTCATCCTCTACTTTTCTCTGTTACTCCCTATAATATCTTTCATGTCCCTTTTGCTCCATATATGAAGGGCCACCAAGCTCTTGTGGAATTTAGTGGTTAAGGAGTCCATCCTATTCCTACTAACTCTTCTCTCCCAGACCTGTCAAACAATGCCCACCGAATTAGGATAATCAAGCCAGATGAGGGCATTCCAAAATTGATCCCCAAGGGGCAATGATCCAACCCCACACGTGCAAGGTGAGTAACTAGAGTGGTAGGGAAGGCATTCAGACCCTACAAGTTGATGAGAGCCCTATCCAACCTTTCTCAGATCCTAGCACTACTCTACCTGCCATTGCCCCAGGTATATCAATTCCCCACAAAACCAAGGTTCGTGAGCTTAAGCTCCTGCAAGATATCAAAAAATTCCTACTGCCCAACTCCACAGCTAAAAATTTCACTATCTAGCATAGAAAATTTTAACGAAAATCCTTGCGTTAAAATCTTCTACTTAATATTTACAAAGATACAACGAAAAAATATGTGATTTTTATGTAAATTTTCTTTTTAATTAATTAATTTATTTTAACTAAAATTTTGATAAATCATCAAAAAGATTGTGTCATACACATACCAAGGTTATATAAATTATTATAAGTGAAACTTTAGCATTATTGGTGGTTGTGGTGTTCATATAGTGAGTATTGAGACACTGTTGCCATATTTCATATGGGAGATATTAGGAAAGTGATTCTGGAAAGAACAACATAAAGAAAGTCAAATGCAAGATCTGTTAGATGTGATGAGAAGTTAGAATTAATTTTCAATTGAAACATATATGACAAGAATCAAGTGCATGATCAAGGGGCATGCCATACACGAACACATAGCTAATCAAACAAAACTAATACAAATTATATACAAATATGGTTAAATGAGAATCATATAGAACTAATAGCTAAACAACTACAAAATTTAAAATGTGCATGAAGGTGAAGATTAGAGAGTAGAACTTCCTAAGATGTGCTATTAATTAATAATAAAATAAAATTGAAGCTTAAGTATTGTCACATCATAGAATCCTTTCAAATAATAAAAAGGTGATATTTCACACGAAATATTATATTAGATCCCATTTGTCTACAAAAGAAAGATGGAACAATGTTATCTTCTAGATCCAACCACCAAATAAGATATGCTAGATTTCTTTAAGTATTTGGTAAACTCTCATATGCTATCAATAGATCCTCATGTAGCCTATTAAAGTTATTGAAATTTTCAAAATGTGATGTCCACAAGAGAGAGAGAGAGAGAGGGGTGGTGGTGGTAGTGGTAATTGTTCAAATAAAAAACTTAATCAAAATCAAATATTGAAATAGTTTGACAATAAAAGTCTTTGTACTCTTAAAGGCTATTTTAAAATCAGTTTTGAAAAGTATTATTTTTCTTTGATAATATTTGTAAAGATAATGGTTACTATAAAATAATAAGTCAAGCAAAGAAAATAAAGTAAATAAAAGAGTGCATATGATTTTTAGTGGTTATGCATATACTCATGCCTACATCTAACCATGGTCGACTTAACTAGGCTTCCAATAGAGCTACACTTTTTTGCCACAACTAATATTTGTAAGCTTTAAAAAATTACTTCCTTTCTATTCTAATTAGATATAGATCAACCTAAATAAATGTCACTCCCTTTTTGCACTTGCTAGTTAGTGGTTAACTTAATACAAAAGGTTTAAACAACTATATAATTGTTTTAGCAATTGAATAAAACCAAACATACAAGATTCAATAATGTTCACTTAAGAGAATAAAATAATACACTATCTAAATGATATAGAAGAAATTGACCAAGTAATATGTGAAGCTTTAATATAACAATAGAGAAAATGAAATAATAAAGCACTTATGGAAGTAGTAGAATGCATGCTTTTTCTAATATTAAGCACAACCCATAACCTATACATTTTCTTTCAC
Organism: Vanilla planifolia; assembly: GCA_023846275.1. Classification (NCBI taxonomy): domain Eukaryota; kingdom Viridiplantae; phylum Streptophyta; class Magnoliopsida; order Asparagales; family Orchidaceae; genus Vanilla; species Vanilla planifolia. Next base: position 66,584 of record JAIUJO010000781.1, read on the forward strand.
TTGTAAATGATTTTCATGCTAATTAAACAACTTATTACAATTTATTAAGACTCTTATTTATATTACCTAAAAGGATATGATTTACTAAAATAATTGCAATGACTAAAATGAAATTCCCAAAATGATTAAAGTAAATGTTACACATTTTGCGACTATTCATATAAATATGATTAAGTGATTATATTTAGGAGACAGATAGATAATGCTAATAGTTAGATCAACATCTGTTTCTCTTGTTGAAATTTTTGAAGTGTAACAAAAGTAAAATGAAAAATATCTCCATAACCACCACATTACTCATATTATTACAAGTTATATTGGCATCATATATGAGAATTATGTGGATTGTACATGTCTAATATAGTTAAACCACTACATTTTCAAAGATATGCATAGATTATACACATTCATTAAAGGGAACATATTTGTATGGTAATTTTTGAATTACTCTTTTGATTTTCTTGCATGATATAAAATTGCAACAATATGATAACTAGAGAGTAATATTCAGCTTCATTGTACTTTTATGATATAGACATTGTATTAGTACAAAGTAAGTAAAGTTAGTACACTTCAATTTTCTAGAATCGTACTCATGAAATATATGGATTGTATTCATATGATTGCAATCCAACATTTTCACCCCAAGTTTTTATAGTAGTTTTATAAAGAGAATTTGATCACATAAGTGTGAAATAGTACTTCATACTATATGAATAAACCTCGGTTTCAAACATAATTGATATAATGATTAGTATGGTAACACCTAGGTTGCCTAGAACAAACAAATTATCATACCAACACATCATAATAGTATAACATGCAACTTAATTATGTTTGACTTGTGACACAAAGGAAGAATAGATGGGATGCAAAAATATTGCAAAAGGAATTGTATTGTACGATCTATATGTAAGTTGAGAGAAAAGATTATGTCAGCAAGATTTTAATGCTCATTTTCTTTAATACTAACATAATATTAAGGTAAACCTTTAGGTATTAACTTATCATTATTGTTTAACAAAATTTTCACAAACTAACTCATGAGAAAAAGGATTGATTATTAAGCATGCATGAGTGTGGTGAATGCAACCTTCTTTTCTATATGAGTATCAAGTGATAAGTTTAATAACTTTAACCTAATATTTTATATTGGAGATGAGCTATAGATGGAAAGCCAGTCCACCAAGATCTAGGACCAATGCTCTAAGGTTTGCAAGTTGAGACAAGCTTAAGTAAGGCAACAAACACTCATTGGCATGCCTTCATTGGTGATTTGCCCAAATGCTAATTAATCAAGTTCTTTTATAGATTGAATTGTTTGATCTTTAGATGTATGATCTAAAATACTTAAGAAAAATATTAATAAAAATAATACAATAGTTCTGTTAACATCAAATAAGTGGTGCAAGAACAAAGGAATAGTCTCCTTCTTTTTTATGATGACAAAACTGTTAAAAAAATAGTGAAATAAAAAGATGTTAAATTATGAAAGAACACAAATTCTACCCTTGCATTCATGCTCTTTCTCAATATATGTAATCTAAATAATTGTTAAATAAAGCATTCGAATAAAATAAATGTCTTTCATTCCACTCAATTTTTTCTTTCCCCCTTATTGTCATACATCAAAAGATAAAATAAATTTAAAACCAAGAAACTAAAGGGTGAACATTTATACATTATTGAGCTAGTCACAATGAAACACTAAGGCTTTAAATAGAAATAGTTGCTCAAATTAAAGAACATATAGCTACATGAAAATTAAAAAACATTTAAGAGATTCATAATCATTTCTCCCCTATTTTTATGAATGAAAAAATTTAGAATGAATCAATTTAGAGTAAATAAAAACAAATGAACATCTAAATTTAAATCTAGATAATATGCTTTCAAAGTATTTCTTTCTATTTATAATTCATTCATGGAAGCATACACAACCAAAACAATTTAAGAACTAGATTTTCAAACCAAACTAATTTAAGTTATGCCAATCTATAATTAATTGATTCAATTCTTGGTATAATATTACTTTTTTTTCAATTGAAACATTGCAAGGGTACATAAAGTTGATATTAGAATTAATCATGCAATCCTTTAAAATGTGTAGTTCCTTTAAGAAATAATTTGAAGTAATAGAAAAATTAGGAGAAATAGTTTTAGCATATGTAAATTTAGAGTTTTGAAATGCAAACATCTTATGCATGATGTGAGATGAAACAAAATTAGAATGTAACTTTTTGAATTGTTCAAAAACAAGTTTATGCTCTACATTCAAACAAATTATTCTAGCAAACTCACCTCTAGTAGATTCTTAATCAAATAAATGTTATTCATTTTTTTGTTTAAATCATCACAAAATCAAAGATATCCTTTGTTCACTTTCCTTAAACTTTTATGATTTTTAGAAAGAAACTTAAGAGCATCAAACAATTCTAAAAAACAACTTTGTAATTCATTGTTGGAGAGTTTAGATACTTTGTTTTCTTCACTTTTAGAATATTCATGATGAGCCATAAGACAAAAATATTGTTTTCATCATTCTACATCTATTGATGATTCAACATCCTTGATTGAGAGAAAAAAATAAAATTCTTATCTTCACTCTACCCAAGGCTTAAGGATGTAGAAGATTGGTCTAAATCACTCCTACTAGTAGCTATAACCTTCTCCTTTTCTTTCATGTGCTTGTTTTTCTTCTTCCATAATTTTAGATAATCTGGGTGATAGTGTCTACTAACATTGCAGCCATCAAAGCATGCCTCAATTTAACCTTTTCCTTTCAACTTTTTAATATTATGCTTCTTCTTCATTTTAGATTTTTTTATTGTACACTTAAGCATTTTGATTAGACTTGGAGTAACAAATTTTGCCTCACTACTACTACTACATGAATGTTATTACTCAAATATATATGTTGTAACCCTCAAATCTAAATCTTTTTTCTTCTTTTTGCTTGGATGAGATTATTCTTCTCTTCTTCTTGTCTTCTCCATCTCATTGGTCATGAGTCTCCAAGTAGTTCATCTAAGGAGAGATGCTTTGCATCTTTGGAGGCATTGATAATAGTCATCAAAGGATCAAACTCCTAGGCAACACATTTGGTAACTTTCTCATGTATTCCATATTATAGAATTCAATACTAAGGTTGAAAAGAATTTTAGAATATTAGTAAATCTCGTAACATGTTTTTTATGGTCTCTTTATACTATCCATATGAAAGAACTCATACTCATGCATAAGAAGCTTAATATTGGACAACTTGACTAGAGTGGTTGCTTCATATGTAACCTCAAGTTTCATTAGAACATCATAAGTAGTTTTATCCTTCCTTTCTATGTTAAACTCTATATCCAAGTGACCATAATGAGGAAACATTTAAAGCTTTAGCATTCAGTTGAACCATATGCGTAACTTGTGGTGTAAGCTGACTTAATACTTATTTAAAAAATTCAATACCAAGATTACTCATTAGAAATTCAAAGTCGTTTTGAATAATGTACCAAAGTTTTAAATTAATTTATTCAAGAAAAATTGGAATGCAATGGTTCCAATATTAAAAAAGATGTCCTTTGAAAAGTAACAAATGATTGGACAATGAAGATAACATGATATGCTACTAATTTGTCAAACATCACAACATCTTCACTAAGATGATTAGTATCTATTTGTTAACCATCTTTCAAACCAATTGTTTAGATTTTAAGAGTGTGTTGTCCATGAGAGGGGAGGGGGAGGTGAATTATGCAAATAACAAATTTAATCCAAGAGAAGTCTAATGACTTCCAATCTTACTATCGATGCAAATGACTCTTGAAAATCTATGCCTTCAACTTTGTTATAACCTTCAGCAATAAGTCTAGCTTTGTCTCGAATGATCACTCCATTTTCATCTAATGTATTTTTGAATGCCCACTTCGTTCCAATCACTTTTTGATCACTAAGCCTAACAACTAGTTCCTACACTTGGTTTTTCTCAAAAAGTGATTGGAATCCTTAAGGGCTTCTTGTATAAATATTTGTTCTATGAAAGATAAAAAATATACTATGATTATTTTCTCTCATAGAGTCTCTAGTCTTAACTCTTTGATTAAGAACTCGTATAATTAACTCCTTTGGATGTGAAGCATGATACTTCTAATCTTTAGATAATCGATGACTAGTCTCTTCTCCTTTTGTTTTACTTTCTCTTTTTCCTTCATCTTCATTCAAGTCTAAGTTCTTCAAAGATTTTATCTCTTCATCAAAATTTCTTGTATTTGTCTTTTGAATGGACTCACCAAACACTATATGCATTATTTCCTCTATCTTTTGAGTATCCATGTTGTAAACTCTATAAGTTTTTTAAAGGAGTGTCAAAAAAAAATTGTTTTACTTACTTTTCACCAAAATTATTCCAGTTTCCATTTCAATATTCAGAATGGTTCATTTAAACACAAAAATATGAGGGTAGCTAACATTATGTTCCTTATTTCCAAATAGCTCTTAAGGATTTTTCTTAATTATTTGAATTAAATTAATTCTATTTATTATATAATAAATTATGTTAATTACTTCAACCCAATAATACTTTTAGTAGGTTATATTTAGTTAACATAGTTCTACCAATTTCTAATGATGTCCCATTCTTTCTTTCAATAATCTAATTTTGTTGAGGTGTATAAGGACATGCAAATTGATGGTTTATTTTTTTATCTTTATAATAGTCATGAAAAGCCTCATTCTTAAATGAACTACTATTATCACCTTGAATTTTGAGATTGGATTGCCTTTTGATCTCTCTTATCAAATTAACAAAAGTTTAAATGTCTCATTTTTACTCTTAAGAATACAACTAAATGTATCTAAAAAAATCATCAACACTCCATATTTCTATCTATATAGACTTAAGGGGTATTAAGGTTCCAAAATGATCTAAGTAAATTATCTTTAAATGTCTACTAGTAGTTTGGTCATTTTTTGTTTAAAGGAAAATTTAACTTGCTCTGCTTTTTTACATGTTTAACACATTTTCCAATTAGATGTTATGGCTTAGAAAGTCCTCTAACTACATCTAGCTTGCTTGTTTTCTTTAATGTAGAATAATCTACATTGCTTAGTCTTTTATGTTATAACGCATTCTCACTTGATTGTATAACTAAGAATTTTATTCCATTAGCTTCTAATTGATCAAACTTAATCATGTAAGTGTTACCATTTCTTCTACAAATGAATAGCACTTAGTCATCTTTTAATATTTTATAATATTGATGATAAAAATAAATAAAATATTTATTATCACATAATTTACTAATACTAATTAAATTAAATTCTAATCCATTTATTAAAAATGCATTTGGAAGTGTAAAATTAGTCATACCTACATCACCAACTCTTATTTTCTTCTTCTTAGAATTGTCTCCTAATGTTGCCTGTCTATTTGTACCATGCCCTATTGATATAACTTTGACTATTCTCTAGTCATATGTCTTGAGCATCTGTTATCCAACACCAAAGAGCTAGATGTTAATTTTTATTCTATATATGGTTGCAAAAAATATAAAATCTTTACTTAGTAATGTAAAATGTAACTTTCATTTTGCCTAATGTATATGCTTATTTCTATACCTAATTCCTAAGTAAATTACTTCTAACCTATCAATGTCTCCAATATATTATATCTTCATACCATGATTCTAAAGATAACTTATATCAAATTCTCTATTCTCTAATTTAGAAACCCAAGAAAGCTTGAGTTAACTCTTAATATTCACTATGGAGATTTCATAATGTCATTCTTAAGTACCATTTACGACATGGTTTTGAACTAAAGATGTCACTATTTTGACAATTTTGATGGTATGACCTTAATAATAAAAGTATTTATAATTTGAAATATTATACATATGTTTAAAAGAGGAAATATATTTATGCTTAAAAAACTAAACACCATGTGAAGCTTTAGGAATTTTTGCATATTCAATTGAATAAATTATTTTTAATCTAGTAATTTTTTCTTAAAGAAGTATTTTTAGTGGTCATGAAAGCTTTTTTATCACTAATTTGAAGAATTTTTATTATTTTTTCTTATCTTCTTTCATAATAAAATTTAGAAGATCAATTTTTCTATTGTATAACTTTTTCAGGTTTTTATGTGTAGATATTAAAGAAGTTCAAACACTAATAACTTCTATGTAATTATTTTTATGAACTTTACGAGACAAAGAACTTACCTTATTCTATTCTTCTTCACTGGATGTACTTGATCCATCATCATTTGTCATGAAATATATCATTTCTTTCTCGTCATTACTTGACGTTTTGGAGTCTAAGTGTTTTGAAGCACTCCATGTAGCTTGGAAAGCTTCCTTCTTTATTCTCTTCATTTTGTCTTCTCTTCTTTATCTTTAAGTTGCGAACATTCCAATCTAATAAGCTCAATTGGACCATAATGGTAGTATCTTGGTGCCTTGTTTTCTTTTCTTTTCTTTTCCAATTCTTATAAATCTATTTTTTCTAATTTAAATAAAATTCATCCTCAAATGATAGGGGATGGACTAAAGATCCATTATCTTGTGTTGCACCAATATAAGTCATGGGAAAAAAATATTAAAAACTTAACTTAAGAAACAAATTAACAAACACATATTTTGAAAAGCATGCAAAATTATAAGATAGAAATTAAAATTAATGTGCAATAAAAATAATAAATAAGTAACATTAACAAGATAATAAAATATTTGACTCACCTTTTGTAAGGAACCCTCACTAATAATAATTAAAGTAAAGCCAATATATGAATAAGATGGGGGGGAGGTGGTGAATTCAGGGTTTTAAAATATTTTTTAAAATTTTAGATTGTATTTATTTTTTAAAAAAACTATTTATAGAGATAATTTTATGTTTATATAAAACCTTGACCTTTTTATATGTTAATTTTAGGTTTTATCTTTTAAAAAAGTGAAAATAAAAATTAAAAATTGTAGTTTAAAATTATTAGATGGTTTAGTTCAAACTAAAACTACATCAACCCTCAATCATGTTTGAGAAAAATGATACTATCATAAAACATACAACTTAACATTTTTTTTACAATTCATTTTCAACTTATTAGCTTTTGTAGATTCAATTATAACTTAGGTTTTTATGAGGTCAACCTTGACTTAGATTTTTTACAAAAAATCAAATTGAAGGCAGGCTTTTATAAATATCAGTCTACCTAGCCTAAAGAAAAAGGAAAATATAACAAGAATAAAACATTCTGATAAATTTATACAATTTCCTACACTTGTTGATTAATAGAACAAGCCACAACAATCTCAAAATTATGAAGAGAAGTAAGAAATTAAAACTTTAGAATTACTTGGCTTCGCTTGAAGAATTTAACATCTTGTGAAAAACTAAGCCATAGTTATTACAAAGAGATTTTATGCTAGTAAAATATCATGCAACACTTTGTTGAGATCTAAAAGATTAAGGAAGCATTCGATCATAGTCCTTAAGAAATTAAGGAAAAGTTTTTCCAAATGTTGCTTTTAGGTAGCATAAAGCATTCTTCCAAAAACATTAATGTATTTCTTCTAAAATGGCTAACACAACCACTCAAATAATGGCAAGAAAATTAGCTATTAGGTAGGCTCGATTGGAGCTCTGGGATATGATTGAAAAAGATCTAGATTAATAGTTCAAAGAATGTAAAATGGATGAGTTTTGGACATTTGTATTCAAACATACTAGATATGGACCATCCAATAGAGTAGGATGAGATTTAGATCATTCGAATCATCAACAGTCAAAGCAAGAAAGATCTTAATTATAGGATTCAAACATGCATAATTTTGACCCATCCAATTCAAAAATAGATTATTTCTAATGGTAGAAATAATCAAAGTTGTCTGATGAAGTCAAATGTGGCATATGTCATCCAATTTTAAGCCAAGATCAAGTGCATGTAGTAGATGAAATAATTACCATCTAATCAAAGATGGAATGGTGAGAAGTAATGCATGCTTTAGGCATAGGGTTATTAGATGGAATTTAGTACCACATTGCTAAAAAGATATGTCATTGGCTCTTTATAATACCTTTTATGGGGTTAGGATATGAGCTAAATTAGGACTAATTCTCTCCTCATGTGCTTGAGATTTCATCACCTAGGCCACTCATATGCTTATAGGTTACATCATAGTTATAGGTTTAACCTGACCTGTTCATAGTTGTAATTAAAGTTTAGCCCAATGTGACGCTTTGCTTTACCCCAACTAGGTTTAGTGATGCACCATAATGAATTTTTGGTGCAACCCAGATTGTTTTTAGATCGTCTCCTAACCCAAGGATTCTAACCTCACCCAAACTTGGTTAACTTGACTACTTTGTACTTGGTAGACATGGGGTGCAGCTTAAACTTTTCTTAATGAAGAAAATTTCACATAATTAATGTTTTAAGTTACCCAAAGTTTATTAATTGACATGAAATTTTGGCAAAGATGGATTAGATAGATTTAATTAGAAGAACAATAATGCAAAAATGAAATTTTAGAAATTTTTAAATTAAGAAAATGATGAACAAATTAGATGATTAAATTACGATCTGAATGTGAAATAAATGGAGCTATGCTTTATAATAAGCAATCTAACATTTCATTTCATAGAAAAAACAAATATTTTTAAGACTGATGTGCATCTCTTCTATCCTTTACCTTGCTAAATACTCTAATGTGTTTTGAAGATCACTAATTCACCATGTTCAAAAGTGTGTGGCTTGATCTTTATAACTAAACTTATTTCTTACTTAATGAGACTATTAGAACTAAAAGCTTAAAATTTAAGGTTTGTCTCATAAAAAAAGGGGTAACCTAAAAGATATTCTAGCACAAGTAGAGCCCATTGAATCTTCAAAAAAAGATATAATAATTGAAGAATCACTTCATATGGTACTTTATGAAATAAATTATATAAGGAAAGATACAGCTCTTATAAAATCAACATATTTGAGAAGAGTGAAAGAAGAAATTGTCACTCAACTAAAAGTAAAATGAAATGCATGAACTTTGAGATGATCTTAATAGATATTGAAATATAATAAAAATAATCTATAAGAACTTATAATTGTTGATTCATTAAATAGAATTACAAGTTGTGATTCATTAAGGAAACAATTCCACTTAGCATTTTGTTTAGAAGGAGAATAAAATATTTTTCTTGAAGTGCTATGAGTTAATTTTTATATCTATAAGTGTAGCCTTTGCACAAGAGTTGGGTACTTCACATCAAATTATTCAAGTAATTTTAAAATTGAAATCTTGTATTTAATGGTGTTTATACTAACTATTTTTTTTGATAAACTCTTGTTTAGATTTGAAATTTATGTAAAATCTGCATTAATTAAGGAAATCAAAGATTCCAATGTGGATTTACAAATATATAAGCCTACACCAACCCCTAACCATGCAAAACTTTTCCTACTAAACACAACCAGCTTTTGTCAAAGTATTGGTAAGTCAAATATCCTTATAACGTGATGAACAAGTAATAAAGGGAACCCAAAAGAGCTAATCAATAATTGGTTTATGATAGCCACATTACAACTTAAAATATAAATAATAAAGGTAAAACTCAATGCAAATTCTTAACAATAGAATTTGTACAATAGATACCTATAACTTATACTTAATACAAGTGGCAAACTAAATATGTTGATCAAAAGATTTTACCAATAATAGGTTAAGAAAATATAGGAATATTAAGAGCATAAGTAATTTTAAGAATGGATTCTATGAGCTTTAAGAATGACACCTTTTCACACTATTGGAATGCTAAAAATTGTTCTTCACATTGAATATATTTTGCATTAGATTCATCTCTCATGGTTTGTTAATTTATTTATAGACATAGAGAAGACAAAATGAAATAAGATTTTCTTAATATATAAACAATAGCTATAATCCATTTTTTAAAAGAGTTAGACTAATTGTTGTAGGTTCATTCTGGCTACTATGTTCAATCGATAGGGTTTTATTGTACAATGACATTAAAATTGAACATTTGGGCCATATGATGAACATTAATGTACCTTTCAAAATTCCTACATTGAAATGTAAGAAGGGTATATTCATATGCCTGGCTTAAGCGTACTATCTGATTGAAAACTACTACAATATACAAAATTATTGTAATTTCCACTTAAACTTTTAATGCATCATTTAATTAAGAGTATTTTATCAATATAATGCAATCATACCTTATGTATGAATGACCATATTATAGAGATGTTTGAATTCCTAGTGAATTACTCAATCAGACCATTCGATTATCTTTGTTATTGTTATGTTAATACAATTTTTTGGCATGATAAGGATAGAAGAACAAGAAAAAGAAGTAAAAGAAGAAGAAGAAGAAGAAGATGATGATGATGATGATGAAGAATAAGAAGAGGAAGAAGAAAAAGAAGAAAAGGAAGTGGATGAATAAGAAGTAGAAGTAGAAGAAGAAATACTAGTAGAAGAACAACAAGAAGAAGAAGGGGAAATACAAAAAAAAGAAAAAGAAGAAGAAAAAGAAGAAAAAGAAAAAGGAGAAGAAGAGGAAAAAGAAGTAGGAGAAGAAGAAGAAGAAGCACTTTATGGAAAAGAGGAAGAAGATGAAGAAGAAGTAGAAGAAATGATGAAGAAGAAGAATAAGAAAAAGAAGAGGATGAGGAAGAAGCAGAAGAAGAAGAAAAAGAGGAAGAAGAAGTAGAAGTAGAAGTATAAGAAGAAGAAGAAGAAGAAGAATAAGAAGAAGAAGTACAAGAAGAAGAAGAAGAAGAAGAAGAAGTACAAGAAGAAGAAGAAGAAGAAGAAGAATAATAATAATAAGAAGAAGAAGAAAAAGAAGAATAAGGAGAAGAACGAGAACTAGAACAGGAAGAAGATGATGAAGAAGATGAAGAAGAAGATG
>JAIUJO010000781.1:82500-85000 GCA_023846275.1 Vanilla planifolia
TGATGATGAAGAAGAAGAAGAAGAAGAGGAAGAAGATGAAAAAGAAGAAGAAGAAGAAGGAGAAGAAGAAGAAGAAGAAAAAGAAGTGGAGGTAGAAGAAGAAGAAGAAAAAGTTGTAAAAGAAGAAGAAGATGTTGATGATGATGAAGAATAAGAAGAAGAAGAAGAAGAGGAAGTTGAAGAAGAAGAAGAAAAAGAGAAGAAGAAGATGAATAATAATAATAATATAAAGGAGAAGAAGATGAAGAAGAAGTGGAAGAAGAAGAAAAAGAAGAAGAAGAAGAAGAAGAAGAGGAAGAAGAAAGATAAGAAGAAGAAGTAGAAGACGAAGACAAAGAAGAAGAAGAAGAAGAAGAAGAAGAAGAAGAAGAAGAAAAGGAATAGGATGAAGAAGAATAAGAAGAAGAAGAAGAAGAACAAGGACAAGAAGAGGAAGAAGAAGATGGAGAAGAAGTAGTAGAAGAAGAGGAAGAAGAAGAAGTAGTAGAAGAAAAAATGTGGAAAAAGAAGAAGAAGAAGAAGAAGAAGAAGAAGAAGAGGAAGAAGAAGTATAAGAAGAAGAAAAGGTAGAAGAAGAATAAGAAGAAGAAGAAGAGGAAGAAGAAGAAGAAGAAGAGGAAGAAGAATAAGGGGAAGAAGAAGAACAAGAAGTAGAAGATGATGAAGAAGATGAAGAATGTGAGGAAGAGGAAGAAGTAGAAGAAGAAGAAGAAGAAGATGACAAAGAAGATTAAGAAGAAGAAGAAGAAGAATAAGAAGAAGAAGAAGAAGAAGAAGAAGAAGAAGAATTAGAAGAAGAAGAAGAAGTAGAAGAAGAAGAATAAGTAGTTGTAGTAGAGGAAGAAGAACAACAACAAGAACAAGAAGTTGAAAAAGAAGAAGAAGAGGAAGAAGAAAAAGAAGAAGAAGAAGAAGAAGACAAAAAAGAAGTAGAAGTTGAAGAAGATGATGATGATGAAGAAGTAGAAGAAGAAGAAGAAGACAACGAAGAAGATGAAGAAGTGGAAGAAGAGGAAGAAGAATAATAATAATAATAATAATAATAATAAAAAGAAGAAGAAGAAGAAGTAGTAGAAGTAGAAGAAGAAGAGGAAGAAGTAGAAGAAGAAGAATAAGTAGTAGTACTAGAAGAAGAAGAACAATAACAACAAGAATAAGAAGTAGAATAAAAAGAAGAAGAGGAAGAAGAAGAAGAAGAAGACAAAAAAGAAGTAGAAGTTGAAGAAGATGATGATGATGAAGAAGAAGAAAAAGAAGAAGAAGAAAATGAAGAAGAAGAAGAAGTAGAAGAAGAGGTAGAAGGAGAAGTAGAAGAAGAAGAAGATGAAGTGGAAGAAGAAGACGAAGAAAAAGAAGAAGAAGAAGTTGAAGAAATAAAGGAAGAAGAAGAAGAAGAAGAAGAAGAAGAAGAATAAGAAGAAGAGGAAGGAGAAGAAGAGGAAGTAGAAGAAGGAGAAGAAGAAAGTGAAAAAGAAGAAGAAGAATAGAAAGAAAAAGAAGAAGAAGAAGAAGTGGAAGAAGAAGAAGAAGAAAAAAAAGAAGATGATTAAGAAGAAGAATAACTAGAAGGAGAAGAGGAAGAGGAAGGAGAAGAGGAAGAAGAAGAAGAAGAAGAAGAAGAAGAAGCAAAAGAAGAAGAAAATGAAAAAGAAGAAGAAGAACACGGAGAAGAACAAGAAGAAAAATACGTACAAGAAGACGAAGAAGAAGTGGGAGAAGAAGAAAAAGAAGAAGTTGAATAAGAAAAAGAATAAGATGAAGAAGAAGAAGAAAAAGAAGTGTCAGAAGAAGAAGAAGAAGAAGATGAAGAAGATGGAGAATTAGAAGAAGAAGAAGAAGAGGAACTACAAGTACAAGAAGAAAAAAAAAGAAGAATAAAAAGAGGAAGAAGAGGAAGAGGAAGAAGAAGTAGAAGAGGAAGAAGAAGAGAAGAAGAAGAAGAAGAAGAAGAAGTGGAAGAAGAAAAGGAGGAAGAAGAAGAAGGAGAAGATGAAGAAGATGAAAAATAAGAAGAAGAAGAAGAAGAAGAAGAAGAAGTGGATGGAGAAGAACTAGGAGAAGAAGAAGAGGAAGAGGAAGATGAGGAAGAAAAAGAAGAAAGAAGAAGAAGAAGAAGAAGAAGATTATGATGAAGAAAAAGAAGAAGAAGAAAAAGATGTAGAAGAAGAAGAATAAGAACAAGATGAAGAAGAAGAAAAGGAAGTGGAACAAGAAGAAAAAGAAGAAGAAGAAGAAGATAAAAGAACAAGAGGAAGAAGGTGATGAAAAAGAAGAAGAAGAAAAAGAAGAAGTGGAGGAAGAAGGAAAAGAAAAAGATGAACAAGAAGAAAAGGAAGAAGGAGAAGCAAAAGTAAAAGAAGAAAAAGAAGAAGAAGAAGAAGAAGAAGAAGAAGAAGTCAAAGAAGAAGAAGAAGAAGAAGTCAAAGAAGAAGAAGAAGAAGAGGAACATGAAGAAGTACAAGGAGTAGATAAAGATGAAGAAGAAGAACAAGAAGATGAA
>JAIUJO010001170.1:5000-7500 GCA_023846275.1 Vanilla planifolia
AACAACAACAACAAGAATTAGAAGAAGAAGAAGAAGAAGCTAAAGAAGAAGGAAAAGAGAATGTAGGGGGGGAGGAGGAGGAGGAGGAGAAGAAGAAGAAGAAGATGAAGAAGTCGAAGATGAAGAGGAAGAAGAAGAGGAAGATGAAGAAGAAGAAGTAGAAGAAGAAAAGAAGTACAAGAAGAAGAAGAAGAAGAAGAAGAAGAAGACAAACAAGAACTAGAAGAAGAAGAAGAAATGTAGTAGTAGTAGAAGAAGAAAAAGAACAAGAAGAAGAAGAAGAAGAAATTGATGAAGAAGAAAGAGATGGAGGAGAAGAAGCAGAAGATGAAGAAGGAAGAGGAGGGAGGTGGAGGAGGAGGAGGAGGAGAAGAAGAAAAAGAAAAAGATGGAGAGAAGAAGACATGGAGAAGGAGTATACGAAGATGGAGAAGAAGAAGAAGTAGAAGAAGAACGAGAAGGAGGAGGGGAAGAAGAAGAAGAAGAAGAAGAAGAAGAAGATGAAATAGAAGAAGGAGAAGGAGAAGGAGAAGAAGAAGTAAAGGGGGAGGAAGGAAGAACAAGAAGAAGAAGAGAAATAAGAAGAAAAAGTGGAAGAAGAAAAGAAGTAGATGTGGAAGAAAAAGACGAGGAGGAGGTGGAGGAAGAAGGTGAAGAAGAAGAAGAAAAAAAAGAAGAAGAAGAAGAAGACGAATTAGGAGAAGGAGAAGAAGAACAGGAAAAATAAGAAGAAAAAGGCAAAGAGGAAGAAAAAGTGGTGGTGGATGAGGTGATGAGAAAGTATAATAATAATAATAAAAACAATAATAGAAAGAATAAAAAGAAGAAGAAGAAGGAGAAGAAGAAGAAGAATGGGAATAAGAAGCGGTAGAGGAAGAAGAAGAAGATCAAAAAGATTAAGAAGAAGAATAAGTCGAAGAAAATGTCAAAGAAGAAAAAAGAGAAAAAGAAGAAGAAGAAGGAGAAGAAGAGAAAGACCGGGGAGGAGGTGGGGGAGGAGGAGAAGAAGAGTTGACGAAGAAGAAGAAGAACAAAGAAGAAGAGGAAGAAGAAGAAGAAGAGGAAGAAGAAGATGAAGAAGAAGAAAAAGAAGATGATGAAGAAGTAGAAGAAAAGGAAGAACAAGTACAAGAAGAAGAAGAAGAATGAGAAGAAAACAAGGAAGTGGAAGAAGAAGAAGAAGTAGAAGAAGAAGAAGAAGAAGAAGAAGAAGAGGAAGAAGAAGTAGAAGTAAAGGAAGAAGAAGAAGAAGAGGATGAAGAAGAAGAAAAAGGAGAAGAAGAAGAATAAGAAGAAGAAGAAGAAGAAGAAGAAGAAGAAGAAGATGAAGAAGTAGAAAGAAGAAGAAAAAGAAGAAGAAGAAGAAGAAGAAGATAAGAAGAAGAAGAAGAAGAAGATAAGAAGAAGAAGAAGAAGAAGGATTAGGAGGAAGAGGAGGAGGAGGAGAAGAAGAAGAAGAAAAAGTAGACAAAGAAGAAGAAGATGAAGATGGGGAAGAAGAAGGAGAAGGAGAATGAGAAGTAGAAGAAGAAGAAGAAGAAGAAGGAGAAGAAGAAAAAGAAGGATAAGAAAAAGAAGAGGAAGACGAGCAAAAGAATAAGAAGAAGATGATGAAGAAGATGAAGAAATAGAAGAAGGTGAAGGAGAAGAAGAAGAAGAAGGAAAAGTTGAAGAAGAGAAAGAAGAAGTAAAGGAGGAAGAAAAGGGAGAAAGGGAAGAAAAAGAAGAAGAGGAGGAAGAAGAAGAAGAAGAAGAAGAAGAAGAAATAGAAGAAGAAGAAGTAGGAGAAGGAGGAGGAGAAGAAGAAGAAGAAGAAATAGATGAAGAAGATGAAAAAGTAGAAGGACAAAAAGAATAAGAAAATGAAGAGGTCGTGGAAGAGGTGGAGGAATAATAATAATAATAATATTAATAATAAGATAATAAAAAATAAAAATAATATGAAGAATAAGAAGAAGAAGAAGAAGTAAAAGAAGGCAAAGAAGAAGAAGGAGAGAAGAAGAGGAAGAAGAAGAAGAAGAAGAAGAAGAAGAATTAGAAGTACTAGAAGTAGAAGAAGAAGTAAGGAAAGAAAAAGAAGTTGATTCAAAAGAAGAAGAAGACGAAAATGGAGAAGAGGAACAAACAAAAGAAGGAGATTTAGAAGAAGTTGAAGAACAAGAAGATGACTATGAAGAAGGAGAAGAAGATATGATGAGGAAGAGGAAGAAAAAGATGATGAAGAAGAAGAAGAAGAATTAGAAGTAGTAGTAGAAGAAGAAGAAGAAAAAGAAGAAGAAAAGAAGTAGATGAAGCAAAAGAAGAAGAAGAAAGACAAGCAGAAGAAGAAGAGTTAGAAAAAATAGAAGAAGAAGAAGATGACTAAGAAGTTGAAGAAGAAGTAGAAGAAGTAGGCGAAGAAGATGAAGTAGAAGAAGAAGAGGAAGGAGAGGAAGATGAAGAAGAAGGGGAAGAAAAAGAAAAAAATAGAAGGAGAAGAGAAGAAGAAGAGAAGAAGAAG
>JAIUJO010001170.1:20000-27500 GCA_023846275.1 Vanilla planifolia
AAAAGATGAAGAAGAACAAGAAGGATGAGGAGGAGAAGGATGAGGAGAAGATGAATAACAAGAAGAAGAAGAAGAAGGACAAGAAAAAGAAGAAGAAGAGAAAGAAAAGAAGAAGAAGAAGAAGAAGAGGAAGAAGAAGAAGAGAAAGAAGAAGAAGAAGAAGATGATGATGATGATGATGAAGAGACTCAAGAAGAAAATGAAAAAGACAAAAAAGAATAAGAGATGAAGAAAAAGAAGAAGAAGAAGGAGAAGTAGAAGAACAAGAACAAGAATGAGGTGAAGAAGGAGAATAATAAGAAGAAAAGAAGAAGAAGAAGAAGAAGAAGAAAAAGAAGATGCAGAAGAAAAAGAAGTAAAAGAAGTAGTAGTAGTAGAAGAAGAAGAAAATGAGAAAAGAAGGTGGAGAAGGAGAAGAAGAATAAGAAGAAGAGGAAGATCAAGAAGTAGGAAAAGAAGAAGAAAAATTAGAAGAAGAAGAAAAAGTAGAAGAAGAAGAAGAGGAAGAAGAAGAAGAAGAAGAAGAACAAGAACAAGAAAAAGAATGAGAAGAAGAATAAGGAGAAGAAAAAAAAATTGCAAAGTAGAAAACGAAGAAGAAGAAGATGAAGAAGGAGAAAAAGACAAAGTAGTAGTAGTATTAGAAGAAGAAGAAGAAGAAGAAGATGAAGAAGAAGATGATGATGATGAAGATGAAGAAGAAGATGAAGAAGAAGAATTAGAAGAAGAAGTACACGAAGATGAAGTAGGAGGAGGAGGAGAAGAAGAAGAAGAAGAAGAAAAAAAGTAAAGGAAGAAGAAGAAATAGAAGTAGGAGAAGAAGAAGAAAAAGAATGAGTAGAAGAAGAAGAAGAAGAAAAAGATGAAGAGCAAGAGAAAGTAGTAGAAGAAGAAGAAGAAGAAGTGGAACAAGAAGAGGTTGAGGAGGAAGAAGAAGTAGAAGAAGAAGAATAAGAAGAAGAGAAAGAAGAAGAAGAAGAAGAAGAAGAAGGAGAAGAATGATAATAAGATGAAGAAGTTGAAGAAGAAGAAGAAGAAGAAGAAGTAGAAGAAGAAGAAGAAGAAAAAGAAGAAGAACAAGAAGATGATGAAGAAGAAGAAGAAGAAGAAGAAAAAGTAGAGGAAGAAGAAGAACAAGAAGAAGAGAAGAAGAAGAAGAAGAAGAATAAGAAAAAGAAGTATTAGAAGAAGATGAAGAAAAGGAAGAGGAAGCAAGAAGATGAATAAGAAGAGGAAGATGGGAAAAAGTAGAAAAAAAAGAAGTAGATGAGGAAGAACAAGAGGAGGTGAACAAGGAGGAAGAAAAAGAAGACAAAAGAGGTAGTAGTAGTAGAAGAAGAAAAACACATGAAGAAGAAGTAGAAGAAGAAGGAGAAGGAGAAGAAGAAGAAGAAGAAGAAGAAGATAAAGATGAAGTAGAAGAAAAAGTGGAAGAATAACAAGAAGTAGAAATGGAAGAAGTGGTGGAGGAAGAAGTAGAAGAATAAGAATAAGGAGGAGAAGAAGAAGAAAAGGATGAAGAAAGAGAAGGAGAAGAAGGGGAAGAAGAAGAAGAAGAAGAAAACGAGAAGAAGAAAAAGAAAAAGAGGAATAAGGAAGACAAGAATAATAAGAAGAATAATAAGAATAAGTGAAAGAAGAAGAACAAGAAGAAGAAGATGATGAAGAATAGGAAGAAGAAGAAGAACATGAAGTAGAAGAAGAAAAGAAGGTAGAAGAAGAAGAAGAAGAAGAAGAAGAAGAAGATTAGGAATAAGAAGAAGAAGAAGAAGTACAAGAAGTAGTAGAAGAAGAAGAACAAGAAGAAGAAGATGACGATAATCCAGAAGTAGAAGAAGAAGAAAAATTACAAGAAGACCAAGAGGAAGAAGAAGAAGAAATAGTGGAAAGAGTAGTAGAAGAAGAAGAAGAAGAAGAAGAAGAATAAGAAGGAGAAGAAGAAGAAGAAGGCGAAGAAGAAGAAGAAGAAGAAGAAGAGGAAGAAGAAGAAGAAGAAGAAGTAGAAGAAGAAGAAAAGAATGAAGTGCAAGAAGAAGAAGAAAAGGACGAAGTACAAGAAGAAGAGGAAAAAAGAAGAAGACAAAGTTGAAGAAGAAGAGGAAGAAGAAGAAGAAGAAGAATAAAAAAATGAGGAGGAAAAGAAGAAGAAGAAGGACAACAAGAAGATGAATCAAAAGAAAAAGAAGAGGAGATTAAAGAGGGAGAAGAAGAAGAAGAAGAAGTAGAAGACGAACAAGAAGAAAAAGAAGAGGAAGAAGAAAAGATGAAGATGAAGAAAAAGTGATGGAGAAATTGGAGAAGAACTAGAAGAAGAAGAGGTTTAAAAAGTAGAATAATAATAATAATAATAAAAATAATAATAATAATAATAATAATAATAAAAATAATAATAATATTAATATTAATAACAATAAAAACATGAAGAATAATAATAATAATAAGTACAAGAAAAAGAAGGAGAAGATGATTAATAAGAAGAAGAATTAGAAGAAGAAGAAGATGATGATGATGACGATGACGAAGAAGATGTAGAAGAAGAAGAATATTTCGAAGAAGGAGATGATGAAGAAGAAGAAGAATAAGAAGTGCAAGATAAAGAAGAAGATGAAGAAGACAATAATAAGAAAAAGTGAAAGAAGAAGAAGAAGAAGAAGGTGAAGAAGAAGAGGAAGAAGAAGAAGAAGGGGAGGAGGAAGAAGAAGAAGAAGATGAAGCAAAGGAAGAAGAAACAAAAGAGGAAGAAGAAGAAGAAGAAGAAGAAGAAGAAGAAAAACAAGAAGAATTACACGAAGAAGAAGAAGTTGAAGAAAAGGTAAAAGAAGAAGAAGAAGAAGAAGAAAATGAAGTAGAGTAAGAGCAAGAATAATAAGAGGAAGAAGAGAAGAAGAAGAAGAAGAGGAAGAAGAAGAAGAGGTAGTAGAAGAAGAAGGAAGAAGAGGAGGAGGAGAAGAAGAAGGAGAAGAAAATGATAAAGAAAAAGAAAAAGTAAAAGAAGAATAAGAAGAAGAAGAGGAAGAAGAAGGCGTGAAGGAAGAAGAAGAAGAACAACAACAACAACAATAACAACAACAAAAGGAAGAAGAATAAGCAGAAGAAGAACATGATGAAGGAGAAGAATAGGAAGAAGAAGAAGAAGAAAACAAGAAGAAGAAGAAGTAGAAGTAGAAGAAGAAGAAGAAGAAGAAGAAGATGACGATGATCTAGAAGTAGAAGAAGAAGAAAAATTACAAGAAGATCAAGAGGAAGAAGAAGAAGAAATAGAGGAAAAGAGTAGAAGAAGAAGAAGAAGATGATGAATAAGAAAAAGAAGAAGAAGAAGAGGAGGAGGAAAAAGAAGAAGAAGAAGTAGAAGAAGAAGAATAAAAAAAGGAGGTGGAAAAGAAAAAGAAGAACAGCAAGAAGAAGAATCAAAAGAACAAGAAGAAGAGGAGACGAAGAGGGAGAAGAAGAAGAAGTAGAAGGAGAACGAGAATAAAAAGAAGAGGAAGAAGAAAAGATGAAGATGAAGAAAAAGTAGATGGAGAAAAAGGAGAAGATGAAGAAGAAGTGTAAGAAGAGGTTTAGGAAGAAGAAGTAAAAGTACTATACTAATAATAATAATAACAATAATAAAAAGATGAAGAATAATAATAAGTAGTAGAAAAAGAAGGAGAAGATGAAGAAGAAGATGATTAAGAAGAAGAAGAATTAGAAGAAGAAGAAGATGATGATGATGATGATGAAGAAGATGTAGAAGAAGAAGAATATTTCGAAGAAGGAGATGATGAAGAAGTAGAAGAATAAGAACAACAAGATAAAGAAGAAGATGAAGAAGACAATAAGAAGAAAAAGAGAAAGAAGAAGAAGAAGAAGTGGAGAAAGAAGAAAAAGAAGTAGTATAGTTAGAAGATGGAGGAGAAGAAAAAAAGGTAGAACAAGAAGAAGAAGAATAAGCAAAACAAGGAGGACAAGTTGAAGAAAAGAACAAGAAAAAGATGAAGAAGTAGAAAACATAAAAGAAGAAGAAGAAGATCATAATGACGAAGAAGTGGTGGAGGAAGAGGAGGAGGAGGAGGAGGAGGAAGAAGAAGAAGCAGAAGAATTGGAAGAAGTAGTAGTAGAAGAAGAAGAAGAATAAAAGGAAGAGGAAGATAAAGAATATTAAGAAGAAGAAAAAGAAGAATAAGTGAAGAAGAAGAAGAAGAAAGGATGAAGTAGAAAAAGAAGAAGAAGAAAGAGGAAAAGAGGAAGAAGAAGAAGAAAAGGAAGAAGTAGTAGTAAAAGAAGAAGAAATAGAAGAGCAAGAGGAAGAAGAAGAAGCACAAGAAGAAGAAGAGGAAGAAAAAGAAGAGGAAGAAGATGATGATGAAGAAGAAGAAGAAGAAGAAGAAGAAGGAGAAGAAGGAGAACAAAATGAAGGAGAAGAAGAAGAAGAAGAAGAAGAAGAAGAAGTTGAAGAAGAAGAAGAATAAAAGGAAGAGGAAGATAAAGAATATTAAAATGAAGAAAAAAAAAGAAGAATAAGCAAAGAAGAAGAAGAAGAAAAGGAAGAAGTAGAAAAAGAAGAAGAAAAGGAAGAAGAAGATAAAGAATATTAAGATGAAGAAAAAGAAGAAGAATAAGCAAAGAAGAAGAAGAAGAGGAAGAAGTAGAAAAAGAAGAAGAAGAAATAAGAAAAGAGGAAGAAGAAGAAGAAAAGGAAGAAGTAGTAGTAAAAGAAGAAGAAGAAGAAAAGGAAAAGGAAGATAAGGAATATTAAGATGAAGAAAAAGAAGAAGAACAACAAAAGAAGAAGAAGAAGAAGAGGAAGAAGTAGAAAAAGAAGAAGAAGAAATAGGAAAAGAGGAAGAAGAAGAAGAAAAGGAAGAAGTAGTAGTAAAAGAAGAAGAGGAAGATAAAGAATATTAAGATGAAGAAAAGGAAGAAGAATAAGCAAAGAAGAAGAAGAAGAAGAAGAAGAGGAAGAAGTAGAAAAAGAAGAAGAAGAAATAAAAAAAAAGGGGAAGAAGAAGAAGAAAAGGAAGAAGTAGTAGTAAAAGAAGAAGTAGTAGAGTAAGAGGAAGAAGATGATGATGAAGAAGAAGAAGAAGGAGAAGAAGGAGAAGGAGAACAAAATGAAGGAGGAGGAGAAGAAGAAGAAGAAGAAGAAGAAGAAGTCAAAGAAGAAGAAGAAGAAGAAGTCAAAGAAGAAGAAGAAGGAGACGAAGAAGAAGAAGAAGAAGAAGAATAAGAAGAAAAGGAAGAAGAAGAAGAAGAAGAAGAGGAAGAAGTAAAAGAAGAAGAAGAAGAAGAAGAAGAAGAAGAAGAAGATGAAAAAGAAGAAGAATAAGAAGAAAAAGAAGAAGAAGAAGGAGAAAAAGAAGTAGGAAGATGAGGAGAAGAAGAAGGAGAAAAAGAAGAAGAAGAAGAACAACAAGAAGAAGAAGAAGAAAAAGAAGAAGTAGAAGGTAAAAGAAGAAGATGATGATGGTGATGAAGAAGAAGAAGAAGAAGATGAAGAAGGTGAAGAAGAAGATGATGATGAAGAAGAAGAAGAAGAGGAGGAGGAGGAAGAAGAAGAAGCACATGAAGCAAGAGGAGGAGGAGGAGAAGAAGAAGAAGAAGGAGGAGAAGAAGATGGAGAAGAAAAAGAAATAGATGTTGAAAAAGAAGGTGGAGGAGGAGGAGGAGAAGAAGAAGAAGAAGAAGGAGCAGAAGAAGTAGATAGAAAAGAAGAAGAAGAAGAAGATAAAAGTGGAGGAAAAGGAGGAGGAGGAGGAGGAGGATGAGAAGAAGAAGAAGAAGAAGAAGAAGAATATGATGATGATGATGTTGAAGAAGTAGAAGAAGAACTGAAAGAAGAAGTAGTACAAGAAGAAGAAGAACAAGAAGGGGAAGAAGAAGAAGAACAAGGAGGAGAATAAGAGAAGCGGATGGTGAAGATGATGAAGAAAATGAAGAAAAAAAATAAAAAGAAGATGAAGAAGAAGGGGAAGAAGAAGAAGAAGATGTAAAAGAAGAAGATGATGAAGAAGAAGAAGGAGAAGTAGTAGTAGAAGAAGAAGAACATGAAGAAGAGGAAGGAAAATAAGAAGAAGAAGAAGGAGAAGAATAAGGAGGAGGAGGAGAAGAAGGAAGATAAGAAGAAGAATAAGATAATAGAGAAGAAGGAGAAGAAGAAGAAGAAGAAGAAGAAAAAGAAAGAGAAAAACAAGATGGAGAAGAAGAAGAAGAAAATGAAGAAGAACAAAAAGGAGAAGAAGTAGAAGAGGAAGAAGTAGAAGTAGAAGAATGAGTGGAATATGAAGTGGAAGGAAGATGTTGATGTAGAAGTGGAAGAAGAAGAAAAAGACATTGAAGTAGAAAATGTAGATGAAGTCGAAGAAGAAGAAGAAGAAGTGCAAGAAGAAGATAAAGAAGTAGAATAAAAAGAAGTAGTAGTCAAAGAAGAAGAAGAAGAAGAAGAAGAAGTGGAAGAAGTAGAAGAAGAAGAAGAGGAAGAAGAAGAGAAAGAAGAAGAAGAGAAAGAAGAAGAATAAGAATAAGAAAAAAAAGAAGATGGGGAGGAAGAGTAGGAGGAGGAGGAGAAAGAATAAGAATAAGAAGAAGAAGAAGAAGAATAAGAAGAAAAGGAGGAAGAAGAAAAAGAAGAAGAAGAAGAAGAAGAAAATAAAGAAGCAGAAGAAGAAGAAAAAGTAGTAGATGAAGAACCAGAAGAGGAAGGAGAAGAAGAAGAGGGAGATAAAGAAAAAGAAGAAGAAGATGAAGAAGAAGGACAAGAAAAGGGTGTACAAGAAGAAAAGGTAGAAGAAGAAGAAGAAGAAGAAGATGCAGAAGAAGTACTAGAAGGAGAAGAAGAGGAGGAAGAAGAAGAAGAAGCAGAAGAAGAAGAAGAAGATGAATGAACACAAGAAGTGGAGAAAGAAGAAGAAGAAGAGGTGGATGAAGAAGAAGAGGAAGAACAAGAGGAAGAGGAAGAAGAAGAAGAAGAGGATGACGAATAAGAAGAAATAGAATTTGCGAAAGAAGAAGAACAAGAATAAGAAGAAGAAGAAGAAGAAGAATAAGAAGAAGAAGAAGTAGAAGAAGAAGAAGAAGAAAAAGAAGAAGAGGAGTTAGAAGAAGAAGATGAAGGTGAAGAAGAAGAAGAAGATGTAACAGAAGAAGAAGAAGAAGGTGAAGAAATAGAATAACAAGAAGAAGGAGAAGAAGAACAAGAAAAAGAAGAAGAAGAAAAGGAGGAGGAGAAGAAGAAGAAGAAGAAAAGGAGGAGGAGAAGAAGAAGAAGAAGAACAAAAGGATGGAGAAAAAGAAAATGTAAATGAAAAAGAAGAAGAAGAAGAAGAAGAAAAAGAGGAGGAGGTGTAGGAGGAGGAGCAAGAAGATGAAGATGGAGAAGAAAAAGAAGAAGATGAAGAAGAAGAAGAACACAAAGAAGAAGATGAAGAAGAAGAAGAATAAGAAGAGAAAGAAGAGGAAGAAGAGGAAGAAAGAGCAGAACAAGAAGAAGAATAAAAAGAAGAAGAAGATGATGAAGAAGAA